>JBBMEF010000022.1:13058088-13073245 GCA_037832685.1 Sicyos baderoa
TAGTATAACAATTTATAACTTTCTTTCCCTTTTAAGAAAGTTACCGTTAGACACATTCTAAAAAATAATATAATAATGTACATTTTCCTTTTCCTTTTTCTTTTACTTTCCTTTTACTTTGACTTTTTAAAACACAAAAAGTCTCATTTGTCAAATATCCAAGGCTCCACATGTCGCTCTTGGATTGACCAATTTTTGCTATGTCATCACGTTGGGATTTACCATTTAAACTTGTTTAGGCCATAACATTTTCAATTCAACTTTGATTTAAGTAATTCAATATACGTTTAAATTATTATTTCAAACTCTACATAATTAATACTTCAAAATATTAAATTTGTTCGTAAATAAATTTCAAGTTTGTTATCATCAAAACATTAATTCATTAATTAATTAAAATTAATTAATTTGAGATTGGCCAAAAAGCCAACAACCCCATAGTGAGCCTCCTTACTGGGTATATTTCGATATACTCACACATTTCAGGTACGGACCCATCCCGAGGTGGCTAGGCTGGGCGCTACATCGATCATGGACACGGTGTCGTCATTCTTCATTCCACATTATTTTTACTTTTACTTGGACTTTGTATTTTAAACTCCGTTGAACGGTATTTGTTTTGAACTATCGGGATCCCGAACTATATGTTTTATACGTTTTCGAACTTCAATTATGTTTTCATGATTTTTATGAGGTTTTGTTGGAAATCGCATGTCTTCGTTTGATTTATTTTGAACATTTAAAAATGCATGCGCCTGTAACACCCCATTAGAGTATTTTAGAAAATCGGGTCGTTACAATATTTGTTGCATGTGGGTGTTTCTTTTTGTTAGGAGAGTTTGTCCAATCCAGGTTTAAAAGTTTTAAGATTTTTTTATATATTTTCTTATTATATATATACTTTTGGAGTATCTCTCATTTCATGTTGTTTCTGCCATAATAGAGAGTGTTGGTTTGATTTAATTGGTTTGCGAAAATATTTTTATTTTTTCTAAGACAATAAGATTGTATTTGTTTTGGTAGAAAAAGAGTGGAGGTAATACCTTTTTTATATTTGGTGATAAACAATCACCTTTAACCATCCATAAAACCTTCGATTAAACTACCATTCTTTGAATTAGGTTTGCAGTTCTTATTTACCTTGGTTAGTGAACTTCTTCAATCTTCAAGAGCAGATTCCAAAAAGTCTTCCGAGCTATGTCTTGAACAAGGACCAATTGCTAGGGTGGTAGACTACAACCTAGAAAGGTGTATGTTTATGGTATGTTGTCTATTTATAGAACCTAATCAAACTCTCTTTAATATTTATCTTACAAATACTAAATATTAAGATATCATATATATTAACAATTCTCTTAGTTTCATATATATCACATTATACCAATTTCTCAATATTTGATATATCTAATATATTAAATAAATAATTTGAACTCTTTTAAATTATCCACTCTCATAGAATCATTTTATATTGTTGTTGTGAGATGGCATAAAGAAACTTAATGAACCTCCAATTTGTAAGCTACAACGGCATGAAATTATATTGATCGAGCTTTTTTTATCCATTTTTAATTCTCATTTGTTAACTAAAGATTCATAGTTGAACTCTTACGCATGCACTTTAGAACATGTTATGTATATGAATATAATTAATATTGAGCGAGTTGATCCTTCACGAGTCGTTCGTAGATATAATGGGGTGATCAAATGTCTAATCTACCCCTATACTACATCTTCTCCTTAAGTACCTATTATTTTTTCATGAACAAGTAGTTTATGGTCAAACCATAAACAAAGATCATCTTGGATTAGTAAGAGGTGAATACTTTTTGTTCAAGTATGAAAATCAGCTACTAAAAGGATATGAATGAATTTCATCTTGTGAAATTTACTTTCTTAACTATCTTCTACGATAATCCCCAACGAAATCGGCTTATTGAGTCAATGCTATTCTCATCAAAGGAATCTTTCACAAATAGGAGTTTGTAACACACTCAAGATTAAAATCAAGTTAGCATATGATCATCCATGTGAAGTAAAGTTGTTATACTACAACAAAGTTATGTAGATAAATCTCTTACTTTGTGGTCCAATCTTTTTTTGCATGTCTCTAGCTACATGAGTGGCTAGGATAAAATCATTTGCTTTCAAAGTAAAATGAGTCGTATCGTAGTATCACATGATAAAGAACCCAATTTTTGTCCATATATTGTACACTTTTTAGGTTGTTAATTTGAATAAAATCTACTTATATGTCTCCAAATACCATTCAAGTTATCATTAAACAACCTTATTCATAATTTTGCATCAAACCTCATTCATCTATTGTACACGATTCCAAACAAATTCTTGCATCAAATCCCTCGTCAAACCCTTTAGGAACCCTTGTTCATAATTTTAATTGGTTTTTCTTATAATTTTCGCTTAATTGAATTATTATTATAACTCATAAATTAATTTAGAATTTAGAATTTAATTATAGATATCAAAGTTTTAAAAATAGAAAGATTGAAAAATTTATTTTTGTTTTGTTGTATATTCTTAAAAACTAATATAGATTATAAAGTTGATTTACGACGATTGATAATTTAAATTTGTGATTTCTATTTAGTCTTATGATTTTATAATTTAAAAACTTGAATATAAGTTAGAAATTTAATTATAAAAAATATTAAAGAAAATAGGAAAAAAATATTTCAATTTTGATTATAAATTATAAATTTAATTATAAAGATCAAAATAAAAAATAAATTAAAATTTTAATTACAAAAAAATTAAAAATATATATATATTTGTTTAAAAAAATTTGATTGTAATATCTTCTCTATTGACTCAAAATATTATTTAAATAAGATAAATTATATTTACAAAAGATAAATAATTTAGATATAAGAATTTCATTTGTTAATAATCATTACACCCAGAAATTAAAAAAAAAATTAAAAAAAAAAAAAAAATTGTTATACGAAATATAAAAATAGGGGAGAAGTAAGACTCTTTTAAATTTATACAAGAACTAAAAAGGATGATAATAAAAGTGTTTGGAATTAGACATTAGTGAAATATTTTGAAATAAACATAGATTATTGGCATAAATTAAAGGAGTAGCACAAGTATGATTACATTATTCATTCTTTTTCAGTCGTCAAAATGCAAACACAGCCTACACACACTCCATGATTAAATTAAAGAATGCATATTTTAAAGAGTATGGAATTAATAATGAAAGGTGGTGGGGGTTGGGATTGCAATTGCAGTTAGGACAGCATTTAAAGGGAGGGGCTTGAGTGGGTTCAAAAGATGACCCACTTTTCCATAATAAATAAATGGATAATATAATAATGACATATATATGTATGTATGTATGTATATATATATGTATGTATGTATGTATGTATATATATATGTATGTATGTATGTATGTATATATATGTATGTATGTATGTATGGATGAAGATGCGTGATCTTTGATTGAGGTTTTGGTGGAGGAGTTAGTTTAAGATGAAGAGTAAAAAATTGAGAGTTGTAGTCAAAAGCTCGTTCGAATGTAATTTTTATATACAAGAGTTAGAGACAATAACTTATTTAGATATGAATTCAAAATGAATAGTTATTTTGAATAGTGAAAAAAAAATATTAGAAATGAGAGATTAAAAATGAATTATTTTGAGTTAAAAATAAATGAGTGGTTAGAAATGATGAGTTTATTTTGAATAATGAATGATTATAAATGTATGGTGAGAAACGTTATTTTGATTAGTTACAAAAAAATTCATTTCGATGTAATTTTTCAAAAAAAGAATTAGTAAATCTTCAATCTAAATTATCCTTAAATATGACAAACAAACACTCCCATAAATATAATATTATAATAATACGGTGCTCAAATAAGATAAAAGTTAAATACCATTTTTAAAATTAAACTCACACTCGTGTGATTAAATGAAATTAAAATCAATCAAACTAACACGCCCATTCCTTTTTGTGATATCGATTCTTTTTTCATTAATTCTCCATTTGATATGCTAATACATCATTAGGTAGTATCATTTTATTTCATGAGTTCTACATTATTTTTTATACGGTGTTGAACTGATTTATAACCAAACAATAAAATCATCGTAACACTGACTCATTCGGTAATATAGATAGTACTTTAAATCTTCTTATGATATAGCACCCGTTATTGGCGTTCTTGGTTTGATTAATTTCTACTATGTTAGAGAAATAAATAGGTTTTTCGCTACAATATTCAAATAATAAAAAAATAGTAAGAATCTAAAGAATAGGTTAGGTTACAACTTTAGCTAAGGATTGACTTAGTCTCGAGGTTGATTGTTATATTTTTAGTTTTAATAATGAAAATTGAGTAATTTGAATTTATGATTTCTTTATTATAAATATATTATCATGTTGTTGAACTATTATTTTTGTGGGTATTTAAATTTGTTGTCAACTATTCTAAAAATCAATTAATTTTCAAATTGTTGTTAACCCCATTGGAAACCTTTTCATTTTTAAATTTTAAGTTTGTGTATCCCTCAATTTTAAAAAGTGTTTAATAAGTCTACAATTTTAATAGTCTAAACTTTTAATTTTGTATTTAATAGATCCCTCAAATTTCAAATTTATGTTTAATAAGATTATTAACTTATCTAACGCTTTTCATAATTCACACCGATTATTTATTTATTTGAAAGTTTATAGTTTTTATTAAACATTTATTCCAACAAATAAAAATCTAAACATGAAATTCAATTTTATGACTAATAAATAAGTTAACTCTTTAGAAATTCAAATATGTCAGAATATCTAACACAATTAATAAAAAAAAAGTATTTGATACATCATAAATACACAAGTGGATAAACACACAAGTACACAAGTGGATAAATACAAATAAAGTTTGTCTGTAAATTTAACCTTAAAAATAAGAAAAGGTTTTTAATTTAAGGAAATTTATGGTAGATATTAATTAGAGCAATTTCTTAAAAATGTTTCATATCTACCAAAATACTCAATTTTAAAGTTAAAAATATACAGAAACTTTATGGTAGATATGAAATTTATGGTAAGATTAAAAATATACAGACAAACTTTATGTAAGTAATTTGAATGATGGTGGAGGAATTGATTTTAAACTCTTAGCGATCGTTAGATCTTGTTTGATAATTATTTAAGTTTATTTAATAATTATTTAGTTTTATTTTTTATTTTTTAAATTTAAGTTTATTCTTATCCAAATTTCCTACATTGTATTTTTACTATTTCTATAATATATCCATTTTTCTTTAAGAATGTAGGTGAATATTAACTAACTTAAAAACAAAAAAAACTTTTTGAAGCTACTTTTTTTTTATTTTTAAATTTTTGTTTTGTTTTTCAAATATAGATGAGAAGTAGACATACAAGTAAGAGAAAACATATGGTAAGATAGTTATTATAGGGTTAAATTTCAAAAAAAAAAAAAATGGTTATCGAACGAGGCCTTTGTTTTGTTTTTGGTTTTTAAAATTTAAGTCTACAACAACTATCATATCATATATATTTTGTTACTTAAATATCTACATTTTACTTATATTTGTAGAAACTATATCAAAATTTGAAAAGAATAAAAGTAGCTTCCAAAAGTTTTTTTTTTTTTATATTTTTGAAAGTTTGTAAAGCATCCACTTACTTTCTTAAAGAAAATATGAATACATTGTAGGAGAGGGGAACATATGGTAAGAAATTTGAGTAAAAATAAGTTTAGATTTAAAAAAAAAAAACTAAATAATTATCAAATTGAGTTTAATATATCTCAGCTATGTCAGTCTACCAATAACCAAAAGATTATGGTCGAAATCCTTCCCTTCAAATTATTGTAATTATAAAAAAACAAAAAAACATCTTAGGCAATTTTTATTCTATATTTTTCAACAATGTTTTCATTTCTTTTAAAAACAAATACAAGTTTTTGAAAAATATTGTTTCTTTAATAATTAATTAAAATTTCATTTAATGTCCATTTTTTAAATTTTAACTTTTAAAAATAAAGTTTGTTCTACCACAATTTTTATATTTTGTTTGAGTTACTATCAAATTAAAATTACAACCAATTTTCTTTTTGAAAGTTAACTATTTTATTTTCCAAAATGTAGTTTATTTTTTAAAAAACATATTTCTAATTAGAACAAGAGAATCTATATTTGAAAATTAGATTCATAAGTTAAAACTTTCAAAAAACAAAAACAGAAATTAAATATTTATTGAATGAGATTTATTTTTTTATTATTACTTTTTTGTAATGTAATTTCCTACCCCATATATATTTGTATATATTATTGAATATTTGAGTCTCCAGTCAAACTCTAAATTTTAAAAATAAAATTTTGAAAACTATTTGTTTAATTATTATAATAAGACTTAATTTTAAATCTATGCATTAATTTTTTTATAAAAATAATCTAATCGTTATTTTGTAATTTTAAAAGCATAACTTAATTTAAAACACATATAAAATATTAAGAAAAATCTATTAATGAAAACACATGTAGAAAGTGTTAGGATGAAATTTTGGATGAGTAATTAGTTTTTTTTTTTTTTTTTGAGTACATGAAGAGTAAATAGTTTGTTTGATTAGAATTATGAAGTTTTTGTAATAGCTCATTTGTATGTTGATTTTTATTGAAAAGTTAGTAAAAAAAAATTATTTTGATATAAATTTGAAATGATAAATTATTTAAAATAGTTAAAAATAAATGATTAAAATTGAAATATTTTGAATAGTTAAAAATAAATTATTAGAAGGAAAATTATACTAGATAGTCCAATTTTTCAAAATAATTACGGATCTAGACAAATTTGAAAATATTTAGCATCCATAGTCAAATATATAATATAAATAATACTCATCATACTGTATTATGTATTAGTTATTCAGTATAAAACGTATTACTTTATACCGTATATTTGATTATGGTTGGTAAATTTTTTCAAATTGTCTAGTATTATAAATATTTTGTCAATTTGGTCCATTCGTGCAAAAATCTTTTATTAGAATTGAATTAATTATAATTAAAAAAAAATACTTAAAGTTGAATTAGCACTCATTTATTTAGATAGCGATCTAATTTTATTGTTTGATTGTAAATCAATTCAACACCAATATCACATATTCGATCATAAAAATTATTATTTAACTTTTCTTTCGTACTAAAAAAACACCCCTTTATTTATATATAATATATAAAAAGACTTTCAATATGTATTTTTGATTCATTTATTTGTGTGTTGTTGTTAATGAATGACGACAATTGAGCACAACCATAGCCACTCACCTTTCCCAAGAAAAAACTTTTATAATTTATTCTTATACATCACGTCTCTCTATTTATATATATTAATTGATTACGATTGCAATCTAACCATCTTTCTCTTCTCTTTATTAATTCATTTCCCACTTGTATCTTCTCTGCCTAATTTTTAATTAATTGTCATTAAGGACTCATTACTTTACCTAACCATTTCTGGTTCAACTTAGAAAAAATCTATGTATTTTGGATGCTAATTGCTAGACAATATGTTACCTTTTATAGATTTAAGATATTTTAAGGCATTTTAATTAATTAAATTTGGTTGGGTTAATTATAAGGCCTAAATCTATCAAAATTGAATTGTATATCCTTCATACTATTTTATTTAAAAAATGGAACAAGAAAGATTTTATATGCAAACTTTCTATAAACTAATCTTGTTTATTATTGTTAGAATTGAGTTAAAGCTAATCTTGTTTATGAGAAAAGCTTTTTTTTTTTTAATCTCTACATTTTGGATGTTGCTTTTTTTGGGTTTTTAAATGAAAAATTTGATGTTGGCATTTTAATAATAGTTATGTAATGTAATGTATGACTAACTAATTTTAAATTTTAGTATATTGATGAACTATATCAAAATGTGGGTTTTCTACCACATCTCTAAAAACTCTTCAAGCAACCTCTCCTTTCCAAACCTTCCTAGAAAATTCAAATTCCACCTAGCTAATTCTAAGGTGTGATTGGATTTTGGAGTTATAAGAGGAGACGAAGGAGAAGAGAAGAAGGAAGTTGAGTGATTTGGAATAATGAAATATTTGTTTGAGAATTAGTATTGTGAAAATGAGATGTTAAGAAAACTTTTTTGGAGTTTGTGTGTTGGAAATGAAGTGTTGAAAAACTTTATGGAGATTGATGCTTAAGAGAGAATATTTTTATTTTATATTATTATTATATATTTTTATTTTATTGTAAAGAGGTTTGATTTGAAGTTTGGTAGGATTAAATATGTTCAATGAGATGTGAGGAGAAGTTGAAAAATATTTTGATATACAAAAAAATAAATATGGGAGAGATACCTTCCTCCCCTCTCTACCCACGATCCCTAAATCCAATCACCCATAATATTCATATTTTAATTATAATTTTTTTAAATATTTAATACATAACAGAATATAAAATATTTAACTTAATTGAACCGTATCAATTTCAAGTTTCATTCAATTAAAATTTATAAGGATGTTTGTTTGTTAAATTTAGGAATGATCTAAAATGAGTATTTCCTAACTACTCTTTCAAAAGCTACATTCAAACGAGTTTTAGTAACTACTTACAACTATTCATTTTTACTACTAAAAATAAGTCTTCATTTCTAATCACCAAATTCTAATCATTCATTTCTTACAATTCAAAATAAATCATCATTTTTAACCACTTATTTTCAATTTTCAATTTCAACTACTCATTTTTTATCATTCTTTTTTAACTACTAAAAAAATAACTCATCATTTCAAATTTACATCCAAACAAAGCTATTGTTAAACTCATCTACATAAAAACCACATCCAAACAAGTTTCATGCTACAACTCTCAATTTCTAACCACTTAAAATAAATCTTAAATCAAACATATAACATGGTTTATAACTAAATAATAAAATTGTGGTTGACTCAATTCATTCATCTAAATACTCTTAAAATGTGGCAAACAAACACCCCAAAATCAACTTTTACTATTTTATATATATGATAAAATCTCCCAAAAATATATTGTGACATGACTAACCATCAATAAATGAGAGGAACAATAAAAAGTTGAATTGATGTATTATTATTATTATTATTATTATTATAAAAAGTTATATATTTATTTGGTTGTAGAAAGTTGCCCTAAATATAAGGCTACATTTGGGCCATTCAAAGGGAACTATTTGTCTTGGTATCTGACGAATAATGACTTTACGCCCTTCCTTCCGATGATCCACACCTTCCTCCGGCCGCCCGCCACTGCCGTCTGACCCATGGTCTCCGCCGCCGCCGGCTACAAGCGCAGTCAACCGGCTTCCTCTCCGGCGCTCCTCCCCGGCCTCCCCGATGACGTGGCCCAACTCTGCCTCTCCCTTCTCCCGCCTTCCGCCCTCTTCTCCGTTTGCCGCTCATGGCGCCGCCTTATCTACTCAGCTTCTTTCCCCCCTTTCCTCTCCATCTACGCCGTCGTTTCCTCCGCCCCTAATTCCATCGATTTCTTCAATTTCGATCCAATCTCTTCCATTTGGAAACCCCTTCCTCCGCCGCCCTCCCCGCCGCCGGATCTCACCATCCACCACCCCTCCTTCCTCTCCCGGACCCTCCCTGTTCAGTCCCTCTCTGTTTCCGGCCACCTCCTCCTCCTCGCCGCCACCACCCACCACCTCCTCCCCGCCCTCCCCCAACCCCTGATTTTCTCCCCCTTTTCCAATTCCTGGCGTCCCGCCCCGCCCCTCCCCACCCCTCGCCGCTGGTGCGCCGCCGGTTCTCTCCGCTCCTCTGTTTTCGCCGCCAGCGGAATCGGCTCCTTCTTCTCCACCGACGTCGCCCGCTCCGTCGAGAAGTGGGATTTCGAATCCCCCGATTGGGTTAGGGTTAGCGGGATGAAGGACGGGAGATTTAGCCGGGACGCGATTGATGCGGTGGGGTGGCAGGGGAAGCTCTGTATGGTGAATGTTAAAGGGGATGGGCCTAAGGAAGGGCTGGTTTACGATTTGGAGAAGGATCGGTGGGAGAAGATGCCGGAAGGGATGATCGGAGGGTGGAGGGGGCCGGTGGCCGCCATGGATGAGGAACTGATGTATGCGGTGGATGAAGCCACCGGAAGTTTTAAGAGGTATGATCCGGAAGGGGATTTGTGGGTGGAATTGGTCGAGTCTAGTCGGTTGAAAGGGGCGGTGCAGATGGCGGCCGGCGGCGGCAGAGTCTGCGTCGTCTGCGCCGGAAGGAGAGGGGAAATCGCGGTGGTTGACGTGGCAGCGTCGCCGCCGCGGATTTGGATCGAGCCGGCGCCGCCGGGGATGGAGGTTGTCGCCGTGCACGTGCTGCCCAGAATGAACGATGATTCCATCACACCCAGGGAGTGATTTTTTTAATTTTTTTATACTGTGCTGTATTTATTATATTGGAAATTATTTACAAGATAATAGGGAGAATTTGATTAATTAATCTTTTTTTTTTATTAAAAATTATTTGGGGGAAGTTGATGAAAAGTGGAAATTTGTCGGTTTTAAGATGAGATGTTCTTTGTGTAATGCACATGAAATTTTTTTGATTTTGAGTTTTGGTGAACTGTTCACTATTGATGAATACTATAATAGAAAATGATGATTTTAACTTAGAAATAAAATTGGAAGGAGAGTGAAGTTATGATCATTAATGTAAAACTTATTTTTACTTGTCTATTTGCTTTTTATATGAATGGTTTTTTTAATATCACCTAGTATCCCAATTCAAGTATAATTAGTTTAAAAAAAAAAAAAAAATATATATATATATATATATATAGGTGTCTACCATCAATTGAAATTTACTTTCTTCTTTGAAGCGGGTTGTTTGGTTATACATCGCATCATTTTAATTTGCTTAGATGACTTTTACTTTATCTCTAATTTTTCCTTTCATTGTAATTCATGACAAAAATCTCGAAGATGTCGGAATATTTTTGTTGAAAACTGATAATCTTACTTATATTTGGATGATGAGGAATATGTAACTTGTTTAGTTGCCTCCCACCACTTAGCAAAGTGATAATCAAGCTCAAATTGAAATAACATTTAAGAAAGTCTTAAGATTGCAATAGTGTGACTTTCCACCAATTCACTAAGAAGGCTGAAGATTTGAAAGGGTTTATAATTTCTTTACTTAATATGTTTAACTTTAAAAAAACTTTCTATACTCTTGAATTACTATGTACAAACCAAACCAACCAACGAAACTCGATCAAAAGTGAAAACGAAACCGAAATCGATGACAGATCTCTTCAATTAACTTTGAAATCTATTGACATGTATGCAAATCAACCTCATAACCATTAGAGCAATGTTGGCAATTCTTCATTTTCTTGCCACCATTTATATAGTACTAAAAATGTGGAGTCTAAGGTTCTAACTTTTGATTTATAAGTAAATGGGTATATATATTAACTACCACTTAGTTATATTCATTTGGTCAGAACTTAATTACTTCTGAGATAGATAGTCTATCTAAATGAGTTTATTTTCTTCTAGTTTGTGAGTTCTAAGAAATTTTAAGATTGATATTGCATATTGGTGGAGCTTATTTATGAATGAGTTAAATTTGCATGTGTATTTTTTAGAACAATAACTATATTTAAGGGTGAGTTCCATTCAAACTTGTAATCACTTGAGTTGAAAATATATTAGTGTCCAACAAAACTTCGTAACAAGAAAACTTTTTTTTTTCTAATTTGAAAATTCAAAATTTTGTTTTCTAATTTGAAAATTCAAAATTTTGTTCTAGTATATTTGAATAACCATGCCCGTCTCTAAACTAGGTACCGAGAAACATCGAAGGATTAAAGAGACAAAAAAATGCTTTTTCAAAAAGATACTTTATACAAGTCATTCTTTTTTTTGAACAAACTAACAAGTGGTCTTTATTGAATCAATTTCCACTAATGAACTTTATTGACCACTTAAAGAACTAACCATTTCATGAAGGTTAGGTATGATTTGGAAATTTTATCATGCATCAAATAGATTATAAAAAAATGCTTTTTCAAAAAGATACTTCAAAAGTACCAAAAACATGATTCCTAATTTACTTTTATTTAAATTATTTTATTTTGAGAAAAGTTCGAATTTAGCCTTTAAATCTTGTGTGTAATTTCTTTTCGGGTTTTAAATCAAACACTTTACCTTCTAATAATGAGTAATTTTAATTTTTGTAAGTTCTTTTCTTTTTTTTTTCTTTTTTTTCTTACTTTTTTTTTTTTGAATAATAAATTTATTATGTTAAGATCAAAATAATCCTTCATAAATATATTAAAATTTAAAATTAATCTAGTATTAATTCTAGTCAACCTACCTTTCTGTATTAATAATTTATTTATCTTGAAAACCAAAATTAAATATTAATATTCGAACAAAATATAAGCTCCATTCAAAATTTAAGAAGTTAAAAATGTATTTTTCTATTTTACTTGTCTCCACAAAAGTATATATATATATATATATATATATATATATATTTTTTTATTTTTATTTTTTTTTTTTTTTTTTTTTTTTTTTTTGGGGAACCACAAAAGTATACTTAAAACTCTTTTGGAAGTTGTAAAAAAAACACTCTTGGAAGTGTCAATTGATAGTGAGTGTTTCTTTTTCTTATCAAATTTTCAAGATTGAAATATATAATTTTGGAAAAACTTTCTTTTTGATCTATACTTTTTGGCTGAAGTTTCACTTTCGTCCCTATGTTTCAAAATCCAACACTTTTATCTTTGACATTTCAATAATTCTCAATTTTAGTCCTTGAGATAACGAAACCGTTAATGATTTAACGGAATATTAAATAGGATGATAACAAAATTAATTTTAAAATTTAATAAATTAATGATGTTTAATTATGGTGTTTAATTGATTTTTTTTAAAAAAATAATGATTACAAAGAAAATTAAAAACACGAATTGTCTCTATCTTAATTATATTTTTGTATTACCTACAATATTTATATGTTTAGATAAAGTAGATATATTGTAAAAAAAAAATGTAATTATAATTTTTACATAATTTTTTTTTTAAAATAGTAATTACAAGAATAACAGAACAAATACGATACTTTAATTTTAGATATATTTTTAAATGAAATAAATATGACTTTTTTTATCTTCTAAATAATAAATATAAGATTCATGTTTTAAAATAATAAATATAAAATAAACAAATTTGTTGAATGGAGAAAAATAAATACCAGAAAATGAATTATACTTGTTTTTAAATTAATTTTTAGAAGATAAAAAGTTATTATTTTTTTAGAGTATTTTTATTTTATCTAAAAATATAATTATTGTAGGTAATACAAAAATATAATTAAGATTGAGGTAATTTATCTTTTCTATTTTCTTTGTAATTATTGTATTTTTTTTAAAAAAAATCAATTAAACACCATAATTAAACATCATTAATTTATTAAATTTTAAAAATAATTTTTTTATCATCGTAATCAATTTTCTGTTAAATAACTAACGATTCCATTATCTCAATGACTAAAATTGAGAATTATTGAAATGTCAAGGATAAAAGTGTTGGATTTTGAAACATAGTGTAAAGACCATACCCAACCTAGGGTCACAAGCTAGGTCTTTACTCTACATGCATGTATTAAAACACAACACACAAGGCATGTTGAAACATTATTATTATTATTATTATTTTTTTTTTTATAAAGAATCAAAACCAACAGTTCGGGTACCCTTAAGTTAAAACGTAAAAAGGCATATAAAATTCATAATGAAATGCAACATGCCTCAAACTCATGACCATCAGCTCCAATCAGCCACCCTGGTGCATCACGTGCGAACCTGTGGACAACCATATAAAAGAAAATGGGTGAGTTCAAAATACTCGGTAGGGATCTCAAACGAAATCAACATACATTTTAAACAATTACAATGGGTAACACCCCTCATCTATACAATGGTCACGTAACCCCAACAGTTAACAATAATGAGTACGAAACCCCTCAGATAAATAATGGGTAAAAACCCCAACAGTTAACATCAATGGGTACGAAACCCCTTAGATAAATAATGAGCAAAACACCCAACAATAAACAGCAATGGGTACGAAACCCCTTTAATATACGTCGGGCACAAAACCCCTCATAACAGTTGGGCGAACCCCTCATAACAGTTGGGCGAACCACTCATGCAACAACATTATTCATACATTCAACAAATGCAATTCAATTTTTGTGCACTACAACACCTACCAGATAACAACCAATAATGTTACTATATTCAAAACTAGCATGCTCGGTATAAAACGAACATATCAACTTATATGGAAATACGCTATTACTAATAAGATCGGGTAAAAACTCCTCTATAATAATATCAATATTAGATTATCATAAACCAATGTGATGAGCATTCCACTCCTCAATTCATACTAATGAAGCAATGCAAAACTCTTAATACAACTACCCTTAAAAAAAACAATGATATCCATGTGAAACTTCTAACATGTCCACCTAAGAGGATATCGAGCATAGAATATTTACTTCTTAATCATAAACAACATGAAACCAACAAAGACATTCACATAGCACATCAAAATTAACAATTTTCAGGAATTTGTTAACGAGTAAGCTTAGTCGTATTTCTAATAAAAATTCCATTACCTTGGTCGAATCCACAATATGTACTCTTAGAAGTCCAAAAGAATCTTGAACCTCAATTTGAAAAATTGAAACCTCAAAACACAAAAATCAAACTCCAACACCGAACGGCTGCTACGCATGCCTCTGGATATCGACTCGAAGTATGAAAAATGGTTCGGGTCAAAGCTGATCAAGCCATAGGTAAATATTCAACCAACAATTTCCTTGACTAAGTTATTATTATTATTATCATATATAGACATGCACAGAAACATCCATTCACGGTGACTGTTAAATTTTGGTGTTGGAATTGTGTGTATATATATATAAATTACTAAGGGCATGTTTGGCTGTGAGAGGATGGGTTGGGTTGGGTTGAGTTGGGAGGAGAAGAGAAGATAATTGAAATAAGTTTATGTTTGGGGGGAAGAAAAGAAAAGATAAAATTTTGTTTGATGTGATGGAAATAGAATGATTGAAGTTTTTATTTAAATATAAAAA
>JBBMEF010000022.1:13110314-13134126 GCA_037832685.1 Sicyos baderoa
TTTTTTTTTTGAAATGAGAGTCAAGTTATGAATGGTTTGACATCTTATCGTCAAATTAAAATTTTGGATATTTCCTCACAAAAGAGAGGGTTCAATAAATAGTTTTAAGATTTCCAAAAACAATTCTCATTTCGAACTGTACTCATTAAACAAAATACAAATAAAACTACAAAAAGATTTCAGTGAAAATGGGAAACAAATCTTGGAAGGGGTAGAAACAAATCAAGGCTTGACCCTCCAAAGATGTAAGAAAGTGTCCCCTAGGCATTGACAACCATTTGTTGAGAACCATCAGCAGCATCTGCAGCTTTCTCGCTGCTCTCTGCTTGCCCCTCGATCTGATCCTGCTTGCTCGAACGACCACCATACATCTTTCTTCTCGCCTCCTTTCGTGCTGCCCTGTCGGATAATTCCAGATCTTTAAAGCCCTGTTCAAATTTAGCTTCATCCTCTGGTGAGAAGAAAACAACTTCCATCTGCCCGAGTTCTTCGTATAGCTTCTCGATCTTTGCCTTCCAAAACAGCCCCACTTCAGTGTCCATTTTCTGGTATGGAGTTTTCAGCAGATATTCATCGATCCCACCGACCTTGTCGATGCATCGAAGGGCATGGGTGGAGACTTTAACTCGAATGTGGCGGTCTAGAATATAACTGAAAAGTCGCTTCTCTTGGATATTTGGTTTCCAATGCCTTCTTGACCTATAAGCACAGGCATATAAGGGATAAATACTCCAAAACCGAAAATGAAGACAATGATGACAACAACAATTATTTTCGCATGAAAATATGAAACGATAAGAGATCAAGTCAATATGAAGGTCAAGTGTATAACATAAAGCCAATACAAAGAAATGAAAGTGATTATGTTTTGCCCTCAAAATTCTAAGTTCTCAGAGAAAGAGAGGCACATCCTTATACATGTATATTAAAAACTCAAAATATACAGCAAAAGGCAACAAATTTTGCAGGCAGGAGAAGCACGTCTAAGTTCACTTTCTCTTATAAGAATGTAACCCCTTTGGAACATGAGTCTGGCGTTTGGGGGCAGGGTTAAGAAGTTAGGGTTTAGAAAACTATGAGGTCTTAAATGGTAGGTTAGTAGGTTCTCCAATTAAACCCAGGTTCGGAAACTCACTTAGCTAGATGTAGGTCTCCTTTTAGAATGAACTATTCTTGATTTCTTTCAGAGTAAAAAAAAATGAAAGAACTCCAGGAAGGTAATAAAGAAACATGAAATCTAACAAGTGCTTATATATCACATGAAGATCTCTCCAGTCTCCATCTCTTTTTAAAACATCGATCAAACTTCAAATAATTTCATTAATTACATCCAAATTATCAGCCGTTACGGAAATAATGGACCATTTCCATACCAAAGATTATTCATTATTAGAGAACTCGAAGAATTGCATCAATCAATGAAGCTGATGAAGAAACACGAGTGAATATTGTATAGAAATTATCAAGTGAATTAGTTAATTGCATCCTCAGTATTCTCATCATAGGTTCCCATACAAAACTATGACTTCCTAACACAAAGTATATTGATCAATATTGTGAGATAACATTCCTTCCCCTCATCCTATCAGCACGTACCGCTTCAACATCTATTTACCCATCACTGCCGCTCCAGCCACAATTGCACCAATAGCATCAGCCACCACTGCCGATCTTGCTGCAGAATAAAGCGCATCGGTACCAAGTCTCGATGCAACACATTTCCACTCATTGTCTGTATCTCTCAAAGACTCAGTACCATTGTTCAAATCAACACATAACAACCCAATATTCCCCTAGAGATGTCCTGAATGACCAGAAGAGTTCAAAATCCGATTGATTCAAAGCCTCATAGTATCACGTGATTCGAAAGATTGGGCCGTGAAGATAGGTCGTAGTCACATTGTTGACTGCACCAACGAGGTAACCACAACTAGTGTAGAAGGTGAGATTCTCACCCAAGATCAACATTGGCGGCGAGCTTCTTCATCAAAGAGAAACACTAGGGAGGTTGGAAGCTAGAAACCTTGATAAGGAACTTGGAGATCCACATAGGGGTTCTAAAGATGTGGTTATGGTGAGCCATGATCAAGGGCTGAATCGATATTGTGATTGGAAGAATGAAGATTACACTCAATTCTATCAGAAAGAAAGAAGAAATCTCTCTCCACCCCTCTAAAAATCTATTATTTCTCTTGCTCCAGAGACTCCACAAAATAACGCACAACTCAACCTTCCACAAGGATTTCCCCTCATGAAAATGAGAGGTAAAAAAGAACTAATCATCTCTATGCAAGTCCTCTGACTCCACACCCGACCTTACCACCTCAAAGAAGATGTAGGTTGGTCTTTAACCCTACCATAGAGCCAACCCGCCCCAAACATTCCCAAAGGTTCATTTCCAAATAACAATCAAAAGAAAATCAAGTTTGGATGAACACAAACTCCACTTGGCATCTACGACTTAAACGTTATTTGACAGATACAAAAACTAATGAATGGGTCACGCCTTCTAATTTATAATCCCATATCAAATTGTCGAATATTCTTGATTGTTGGGTTTGGCCATTAGATCATTTTCAAATCTTCACCGTCAAATCTCTAACAAAAGTTTGTTGGGGTTTGTTGATGCAAGCTAAAAGATTATACTTAGTGACATGGAAGGGCTCCTATCCAAATAAATAAAAATCCTTCTTTGTAAACTTAGTTTGGGATCTGTCATTACAAATGATCGACTACAAACACAAATTCTTATATAACACTATCTCCTACATGGTGCACTATGTGTAAAGATTAAACTAAAAAACTACAGATCATTTGTTAATGCAATACCTCTTTGATTGGCAATTCTAGAGTTCCATGGGAAGCGTTTGATTGGTCAATGTCTCTCTCACACAACATTTTTATTTGTTTTCTACTCTACTGTATTGGTGGGTCACCCTTTCAAAGGCACAAAGAAGATAATCTAGGTTGCAATGGTTTGTGCTTTCGTATAGAACCTTTGATTGGAAAGGAGTCAAGAAAATTTCAAGGAAGTGTATTTTAATTATGATCATTAGATGGATAATTTTGGTGCTCATGTTTACCATTTGGATCTTTTATCATGGCTTTCTTCATTTCTGATCGATAATCTTTCTTGTAAACATCTATAAATGCTCGAAGACTTTGTTTCTTTCCTTTATGGCTTTCTTCATTACCCTCCCCTAAAACACTCCCGATCCTCAAGGTGTGGTTAAACAAAAAAGAACAATTTGAAGTCAGGTACAGAGCTGAGATTATTGGTTATTCCAAAGTTTACATTAATCAATACCCAATTCCAGTATGGTCAATCCAGTAATCTACGAACATTGCTTCATCTATATACATGGGTTATTCACAAAGCGAAACAGCACCTCCAGCAAACTTAGAAGTAAGAATCTTGTCATATTTTTTTTAAAAAAGAAAAAATCTATAACACAAACGCAGAGACATACTTTTCAAAATTATTAGAGAATGAGGTTCCACCCCAAAACCAATTGGCAATGAGGGGAGTAACTCATATCTCTTATAAATGCTTGTAGGACTTCCCACTTTTCCAATGTGAGACAATTGTGAGATCTTAACATGCCCCCACAAAATGGTGCCTCTTTTGGGCTTACCAATCTTGAATCGGATCTCAATTTCATTTTTATTGGACCGATATTTGTTTGGACTTTATGGGCTCTGATACCATGTGAAATAATATGGACATCCATCTCAAAACCAATTGGTGATGAGAGGGGTAGTCCACCTACCTTATAAACACTAAGTGATATCCTCACCTTATCGATATGAGATTCTCAACAAAAATTGTAACAGAAAAATTTCTGCCAAATATCCTAGTTGCTATCAATTGAGAGTGCAGTTATGTAGCCTACACATGCAATTGTAAGAAAAAAATAAATCACCGTAGAATTTGGCAAATCAGTAAAATGAAACCAAATTGAGAAATAATTTTGAACCAAATAATTTGAGAAAAAATAAGGAAAGAAAGCAGGTTCATACTTGTTGCCACCGTCTTCACTGATACGGTTACCGAACTGGATGTGACGGCCGGCGAAAATTCCGCGCTTAGCCCTATTCATCACCACTTTGCTGTCAGGTATACATTTCTTCAACGAATCCTTCACTCCAGGCGCCAAATTGTTCTCTCCAACTTTCTTCAATACCTTCTTCATTATTTCCCTTCCTCTAAACGCCATTATCAGCAATATCCTGTAGTTGCCAAAATCAGCTGTGATTCAAAACACTCCTAAAACTAGGAACAGCCGTAGAACAGAACGATCGAAATTTCAAACAGAACGCAATCCACGGTTGCTGGATTCGTCCCCAACGCTACTGCCACATACGAAACGTCGGAACAACCGATCTAAAGCCGCCAGATCTGGAGGGTGCGCCGCCCTTGACGGTGGCCGGAAAAAGGAAACACAGAGAAAGAGGGAAGGAAGGAACGAAATGAGAAGGTAGAGAGATGCCTTACCGAGCACGCCTAGTGTCGAAGCTCAACCGCCGAGCTCTGTTTGCCACGCCGTCGCCGCTCGGTGGATGCTCGCCGGGGTCACGAACGGAAAGGAACAAATAGAAACCCATGTACACCTACGGTTACTACCTTTTTCACAAACCCTATTTTTATTTTCAAATTACTCTTTTACCCCTCAATTATGCAAAACCCCTTTTTAATAGCACACCAATTTCTTAGTGATATTAATTTTGTTATTATTATTGTTTTAGATCTCTAATAGTCAATAATTTATGGCGTGTTTGGTGCAGGAATTATGATTAAGTTAATCGGTATTAAGTTAAGTTGGGTATTAAGTTAATCTATGTTTGGAGCAGGGATTAAATTAAGCTGGATTAAGTTAAGCTGATTGTTGTTTGGTGCAAGGATTAACTTAACCTGAGTTTTTATTTATCATTTTTCTTTTTTCAAACCCTAACCAAATCAGACAAATCGCATGCCAAATGACAAATCCAACCAAATCGGAAAATAGGAACGATTTTTTTTTTCTTTTTCCAAACCCTAACCAAATCAGACAAATCACATGCCAAAAGACAAATCTAACCAAATCGGAAAATAGAGGAACAATTTTTTTTTCTTTTTCCAAACCCTAACCAAATTAGACAAATCGCATGCCAAAAGAAGCGGAATGAAAAACATGATCATTTTAATGAAGACAATAGAACGATTTGAAGCATTACTTGGAAGAGAAATCCAAAAGAAGTTGCAGAGTGAATGGAGAAGGAAGAAAGAAAATGGAGAGATGAAAGGGCGTGAATTGCTTCAGAAAAAAAAGAAAAGTAACGCGAATTAGGTGTCAGAGGAGAGAGAAAAATCCGTATTAACTTAATTCGGGTTAGACACTTGTCTAACATGCAAAACAAACAAGGATTAGGGGTATTAACTTAATTTGTATTAAGTTAATACCCACCCCAAACACGCCCTTAAGACCTAGGCAGCTTTAGGTGAACTTTTATGTTGTATAACTTGATAACCTGGGAGAATGTTTGAGAGAGAAGAATTGTCTCAAGCCTCGAGAGAATTTTAATTAGAGCTCGCTCATGGGCCTTTGAGTGTATCATATGATGTGTTACTAATCTCTTATGAATAAATTTCCTACGAGTTTTCTTGGTATCCCATAACGTTTACGTTTGGGTCTTTCAAACAAACCTATAAAAGGATATTTGATTATTATTTTTTTTTTTTATATCTGTGACATTAGTCGTGGTGCGCGAAAACTCGCTCAGACAGTCACAAATATAAAAAAAAAACAAAAAATACTAACCTTTTATAAGTTTGTTTGAAAGACCCAAATATAAACGTTCTGGGAGCAAAGTTGGTGTAGTTAGCGAAGTTTCATCGAAGGCTTTGGCGAGTGTTCGCTCTCATAAGTGTTACAACTAGAAGAGAGGGCGACAACAATCCTTGTCGAAAGGATAAATGTAACTCTATGTAAGAACCTGGCCCATATTAAGGTCTCAACCTGAATTGTTACCTTAATGCATGAACTTAAAATAAGAAATTTATGGATAATATGGGCATGTAACTTAAAACAAATCCATTTAACAAGTAAAGCATTTTCAGTCTCATAATGAAATCCATAAAACATAGTTCTAGAAAATAATATAAAATTCATGGTAAAATTTCTAACTAATAGCATGCCTTAAAAATTGTTTGGGGGGCAGTTGTGCAATTTTGATAAACCTTTGGTCATATTCTTAAAGAAGCAAAATATTGCAGAATTTGTTATTTTTGCATTTCTGACCCAACCAAATCCCCAAACTCATCGTCTCGAAGCAAAGCTCTGCTAAATCCATGGAGCTTCTTTCACGCTGTTCTTCTCTTCTTCCTCACGCTTCTTCTCTCGGCCTTCCAAATTCTCATGGAAGACCTTCCAATTTCCATCCCAAGCTCAAATCCAGCCTCTCCTTTCCCTCGTCTTCTTCGTCGGTCCTCAAATCAGCCGCCGCCCTCAAACCCTCCAGAACCCTAGCTCCGCCGTGCTCCGTCCTTATGTCCGCCCCACAGACGCCGGATTCCGCCCGGAGGGGCGCCGAGACCGACGCCATGGGACTGCTTCTCAGGGAGAGGATCGTTTTCTTGGGGACCAGCATTGATGACTTTGTGGCCGATGCCATTATGAGCCAGCTCTTGCTCTTGGATGCTCAGGATCCTACTAAGGATATTAGACTCTTCATTAATTCCACCGGCGGCTCTCTCAGGTATACTGCCGCTGATTTTTTTTTTTTTTGTACTTTGCTTAATTTTCATGGGAATGAGTTTGTTTGCTTTCCTTAGCACTGTTAATGGAAGACTCTCAGTTCTCTGTAGAAGAAGTCTAGTTTTATTCACCTGCATCAGAAGCATTTAACCTACTCTCCTGGGTGTATCAGTTTCCTTAGCACTATTTAGGATTTGTTACAGTTCACTGAAATTCATATTGAAAATTATTTTTAGCTTGTAACAATATTCGTGAAGTATAGAGTGTGTTATCAATAGAAATGCTTCTACTAGCCACTAGGTTAACGTACGCGAACCTCGACTATTAACATGGAACATAAAGCCTGATTGTATAATATTTGAATGTCAAGGAAACCCGTAAGAAATTATTTAGTAGAATTAGGAGTGCTTCTGAATTATGAAAGTTAGATAACATTCAACATTTAAATTATTTATAATCTGAAAGAACTGATTGTTTGAGTTAGTTGCTACATAGAACTAGGCCGGTTCTCTTATTCCCTTGGGTGGCTTGGAGTTGGGAGATGGTAATGTGAGAACTAAAAGCTGGATGTGCTGTGTTCAGTTCGTGTGTGAAAAGAACTCCCTTAGAAGAGGCTTAATCTAGTCTAGTGTTCAAAATGGGATTGGTAACCTCTGGAGAAACTTAGGTTCTAGAATTGACATTGCTAAACTAGAGATTTCTTCGATCACAGTGTTATTCGTCTAGAATGGCAATGGTCGGAGAAATAAATTCTGGGCAAACGCCTTGCTTCATCCTTCTTGTCTAAGCCTGATTTTCCCAAAAAAGAAATATATCTCTCCTTTTCAAATGCTCAAGACTTTTTTTAAAGAGGTTTTTGGAATGAGGCAGTCTAAACTTGAGAGCCAGAAGAATGTTAGATCTTTATTCTAAATATGAAAAGAAACCAGCTAAATCTAAGTAAATACAAATTTTGTGGGAAGTTTGAAACCTTTGGTTTATTTCCTTGAAAATTCTGCCAATCTCTGGCTGAGTAGTAGAGAAGGCAGGCTTGGTAAACCCTTTTTACTCTGATTTGGGGAGGAAAAGACTTAGTTCTTCCTTTGGGCCATGGCTTACAAGAGTAAACACTTGTAATTTGATTCAAAAGATGAACTGTTTCATGGTTTTTCTCCTTCTTTTTGCTCTGCTTATCTAACGAATAAACCTTGGGCCATCTTTTATCTATTTAGCAATGCAATATGTTGCATAAACGACCAATTTCCCAAATCAGTACCTTTTGAGAAATGGCTAACCCTTCTCCTAATAGAGTGGGCAGATTGTATTTTTCAACAATTAACTATCCAGATTTCTTGTTTTTTCTTTCCCTTCTCTGTTGCAGTGAGATGATTAAGCGAGGTAATGGAAGTTTGAAGATACTAAAATTTGTCTAATTACTGAAGTATGGTAGTGATGCCTCGATTATCCATCTTCCTTTTTCCTTTGTGGTATCTTTTGAATGAATTGCTAGGAGTTGTGAAAAAAAAGTTGAGAAGTTGAAGTGTGATAGAATTGCTATTAAGGGATATATTAGTAATTAGTTAGCGAGTTTATTAGGGACTTTGGTTATAAATAGAGGTGTGGGGAGTGAGTAAGGTAGGCAATTATTTGGTGGTGAACTAGGGCTTGAGAATGATCTCAAGAGAGATGGTCCAAGTATCTTGAACACTTGGTTATCTTGTAATTTCGTTGTTACTTCTATCATAATCCAAACCCAGTCTTCCAATTATCTACCAAACAGCTTCCTTTCCAGCCCAATATCCCAAGTTTGGGTGTCTTCTTTTTCTTTCTAGAAATTGCTCACTGCCTCACATTTTGTACTAGCTATGGGGAGTAGATAAATATATTATGAAATATCTGGCTTAAAGGTGGAACTAAGCCAGTTATCTTTCTAGATTGTTATTCTAAGCCAATTTTCCATCGCGTAAAGCGCACTCGCACTTAGCTAGATCAGGCCAGGGGCAGAAGGCAGATTAGATTACATGGTTTTATTTGTTTTCTGACTCCCAGAACTTAAAATTTTAGAAATGGGCGTGTCATCGTTATAAGCATATGAATTCTTGTGCTATGAATCCATTATGGAATCTACCATTTTTCTTGCTATGAATTGGCGCAGAGTATTGCTCCTTCCAAGGATTATAGCCTTTCTTCTTTTATTTTGCATTGGAGTGGTTTTTTATAATAATTTTCGATAGGTCTTTTTTTGTAACTTTTCATGTATCAATAGAAATTTCGTTTCCTATAAAAAAATAATAAAATCATACGAATTCTCGTCGATATTTATTTGAAGCTGGAAATATAGATTTGATAGGGTTTTAATATATATATATATATGGGGAATTCGCATGTATATTACAATAAGGCAAAAAAAATACATAAATAGCAAAATAATGAAAATATTTGCAAATATAGCAAAATCAGATTTATAGACTCCACCAATAGTGTCTGATAGACTCCATCAATAGTGTCTGATAGACTCCATCAATAGTGTGTCTGATAAACTCCATCAATAGTGTCTGATAGAGTCTATCAATAGTATCAGAAAAAAAAGTTGCTATATTTGCAATATTTTTAAAATGTTGCTATAATTCTAATGTGGGGTAGAAAATTTGCTATAGAGTGCAAATTCCCTATATATATTTCTATTTTCTGTTCATCTCTTTTCTGTCTTGGAAATGTAGGTTAGGAGGACGTCCAATTTCAGTGAGTGGCACCTGATCTCATCTATTTATGCACATTACTCATTAGCATTTTTTTTTATAGAAAATCATTAGCATTTTTATAGTGGTCACGGTCAGTCTTAGCCACTGTTTGGTGGTTGGTTGCATTAACCCCGAGTCCCTGACTATTCCTTCTATTGATGTTGTTTTGATTAGTGCTACAATGGCTATCTACGATGTCGTACAGCTCGTGAGGGCCGATGTCTCCACTATTGCACTAGGCATTGCAGCCTCAACCGCATCCATAATCCTTGGTGGTGGCACTAAAGGAAAGCGTCTCGCAATGCCCAATGCACGTATTATGGTACATCAACCACTTGGAGGGGCGAGTGGCCAAGCAATAGATGTGGAAATTCAAGCACGTGAAATCATGCACAACAAGAACAACATAACTAGAATCATCTCTGAATTCACTGGCCATCCATTTGAAAAAGTCCAGAAGGATATCGATAGGGATCGTTATATGTCGCCCATGGAGGCCGTAGAATATGGATTAATTGATGGGGTGATCGACAAAGACAGCATTATACCTCTCGCGCCAGTGCCAGAAAGAGTGAAGGCAAGTTTAAATTATGAAGAAATTATTAAAGATCCCAGGAAATTCTTGACACCAGATATCCCCGACGACGAGATTTACTAGTTTCGTACGTTTCGGCAGACCATTTTCTAGGCTTTTGATCGATTTGATTCACACATAGTAGAATCTCTTGTGTAAGCAAAGTCATGGTAAGTGGAACTCACAAATATGGTGGAACTTGATGTGCTCAGCTTTAGAGTACCAACTTTGAACAAAATGTTTTGAACTCATTTTTGTCTGTTACACTTTCAAATTAGCATTCTGAGGGAAAAAATGGCATTGAATAATATTTTGTATTGGCAGTGTATCATAGCTTTGTTTGAACAGAAACTCAAATGTACAGGCACTGCTTTGCTGCCATAGCCATCGATCCTTATTTTAAGAATTCGTTTTCTTTTTACCTCTCGGGTCTTTCAGGACAATGAGGTATACTGAAAGCCAAGATATCGTTTTGGTCGTTATTTGTTAACGGTTGATGATTCGATTTCTTGCTCATCTACATTTTCATTATTTTTTTAAAAAAATTAAAAAATAGTTTTGTTTGGACTAATTATATAATGAGCCTTCCACTCACCTACGACATTAATTTGAAGATACCTCTCGTGTCTTCATTCCTTCGATATCTCTCGGTACCTGGCCTAGGGACGAGCGTGGTTACTCTTGTATAATTTCTTATCGATTTTTAGATTGGTTATTTTCACGAAGTTTACCTACTTGAAAAGATGGAGAGGATTTTCTTAGGAACTGAGATAGTTTTATCTTCATTAATGAGACTGAGGCCAACCTTACTAAACTAGCAAGTCCCTATATCCCATATCCATACCTCAAACGTTTTAGAAATAGATTGTTAAAGACATCGTTTAATTACTATTTAAGTTTTAGTTTTTGGTTTTGAAAAATTAAGTTTATAAATCTGTACTACCACTTGCATTGTTATGTCGTCTAACTTTTGTCTATGCTTTCAAAAATTAAGTTACATTTTGAAAGATAAAAAATAGTAACTTCAAAAAATTGGTTTTGTTTTTAGAATTTAGTTAGAAATTCAAATACTTCCTTGGATGAGATAAAAAAAAAAAGTAACAGGGAGAAAATAAATTAAGTTTTTAAAACAAAAAACCAAATATTTATCAAAAATGTAAAACTTATCTTCTTGCAAGTAAGAACCTAATTTTACTTATCTTTCATGTGGAACTATTATACCCACAAATTTTAAGACTAAAATCTTCTAAAAAAGAAAAGAAAACCAAACAACAAATATTTGTGACTAGCATAGAAAGTAAAGAGGGCTAGATCCTTAAGATCAAGGAGACAAGTTTTATTTTTTATCAAAGATAAATATTTGCATGTTGTCTGCAGCCACTTCTGTAGTAAAATCTGAGCCATTAATTTTGTGAAAAATAATTTTTTATTAAAAAGAAAAAGAAAATCAATGACTCAAATTTTGTCGCATAGGCAACATGCAAATATTTCTCTTTATCAAATGCAACTCAAATGATTAGGATGTTCATCTCTCATATTAATACCAACAAAATTGCAATCTACACTAAAGGAAAAATTCATAATGGTGAGAGCTCAATAGTCCCTCTATCCCCAAAACCCTAAAAATGATGGTTTAATTCTTTCTCCTTTGTTCTCATTCAGCCTACTATTTCACAACAAACACAAAGAACAGTCAAAGCCACTTAAGGGCTTGTTTAAGGAGAAGATAAATTAAGGGAAAGGAATGGAAAGAATCCATCTCTTTGTTTATCCCGAAAGACTTCCTTTCCTATCAAATAATAAGTTCAAGGGAAGACATATATGAATGTCCAAAAGTTACCACCCAGGGACATGTATACACAGTTTAGTGTATTTGATTTAAAATGGTAAAGCTCAAAATCTGTTGTATTTTTTATCGATCGTTTTCCTGACATTGTTCGACCCCAAAACATTTTCTTGTAAGCAAAGAACATTTTAAACTTTAGGTTAAAATATCATTTTGGTCTCTAAACTATCCCACTTGTTTCAATTTGGTCCATAGACTTTAAGAAGTTCAATTTTAATCCTCAAACTCTGCAAAAAGCTTAAGATTGATCCTTACGTTAAAATAAACAAAATCAAATGAGCTGTCAAAAAAAAAAAAAAAAAAAAAATTATTTCATCTTCCCCATTTTGACCCTCTCTCCTTCCTCTATGATCATCCGAGAAATATCACCCCATTTCTGGAAAAACTTCAAAAAAAACCCCAAAAGACAGTGACTTCAAACCTCCGAGGAGAATTTTATGGCCGTGGAGAAAAATTCCTCCATTTTTAAATTTTTTTCTTTGAAACTAATTTCGCATTTTCTTCCTAATTTTTTTTTTCTGGTACCAGCTCATCTCCTAATTGCACATTTGAGAAATTTGTTCCAGTTTTGCAACATCAAAAAAGGAAAAAAGAAAGAAGAAAAAAAAGGTGAATATGTACTTTTTTTTTTTTTTTATTGGATCTGTGTAATTGGGAGATGATTTTGAAGCGGATATAATAAGATTAAAATTAATGATGATGAGTTTGAATCAAAATCTCCTTCGAAGATGATAAAAGAGGAAGGGGAGAGGGTGAGAAGATGAAGAAAATTACTTTTTTATTATTTTATTTTTTAACAGCTCATTTGATTTTAACTGTGGTCAAAGTGTTTTTTAACTGAAGGACCAATCTTAAGCTTTATGCATACTTGGAGGATTAAAATTAAACTTTTTAAAGTCTAGGACTAAATTGGAACAAGTGAGATAGTCTAAGGACCAAAATGGTATTTTAACCTAAACTTTAATATGAAATAATTTAGACCTTTCATTTCTCATTTTTAAAATTTTAACTTGTATTTACTCAAATCTGCTACGTCTCATTTCATTTCCTCTTCAAGAATGTAAGTAAATTCTAATCAAATTCTATAAAGCAAAATAAGTGTTTGAAAGTTTTTTTTTTCTTTTCTTTTTTTACTTTTAAATTTTAGTTTGATTTTTAAAAACACAAGTAAAAGGTAGATATTAAAGCAATGAAAACTATGTGTTGCAATAGTTGCAAGTTCCAATTTCAAAAACAAAAAATCAAATAATTATCGAATGGAGCCTTAATTGTTGAATTTTTTAAATTCATACGTGGTTTTAACTTTAAAATGTAGTGATTTAGTCTACATAAATTTGTAACACTTCAATTCTAACTTCCAAAAGTTATATCGAGATATATCAATTTTCAATGCGTAATGACTTAGCCTTGAAAGTCAGAAAACTTGAAGTTTTGTTTCTCTAAACTAAGGCATTAACTTGTCCCTAAATTATGGCACTGAAATATATTGTAGAACTAAAAATGAAATTAAGGATTGCCTGGAAATTTAATCCCATCGAATCTAAGACCTCATGGAGAAGTACACCCTCAAAGTTCAGGCGGCCCCTCTAGGAGACAGTTTCATTAAACTTTAACAATATTTTTCATGATAAAAACTAAATTCTATAAAATTTAGGGTATAAGAATCAAATTATTACATTATAAAGTAGTTTGTTACAAAATTGAAATCACACAAACTAAGGCTCCGTTTGATAACCATTTGATTTTTTGTTTTTGATTTTTGAAATCTAAGCCTATTCTTACTCAAATTTCCTACAATGTGTTCCACTCTACATACAATAAATCCATCTTTCTTTAAGAAAGTAGGAAAACACTAACCAACTTTTAAAAACAAAAAAAAAAATAGCTTTCAAAAGTTTGTTTTTGTTTTTAAAAGTTGGTTAGTATTCTCCTATTTTCTTAAGAAAAGATGGATATATAATATGTAGAGTGGAACACATTATAAGAGATTTGAGTGAGAATACACTTAAATTTCAAAAACCAAAAACAAAAAACCAAATGGTTATCAAACGGAGCCTAAAATATAATTATTTTGAACTTTCTAGGAATATATTACAGTTTCTTAACGGGGACGAAGTCATGACTTCTTTATCTTCTACATATTTTTTTTGGACTTATTGTTGTTTTACTGAAGATGGGGTTGATATCAGAAATGACAAACTGCTAACTTAATTGGTAACGATCAATTAATTTGATGTCCTGAAAGGAGCAGAGCTCTAATGACATCATATACAACCCCCCAAAAAATGTATATATGTAACCGAGTATGAAAATTGTTTTTCTTTCTACGCCCACTCCCTGCATTTATGCGAATCACCAAGCTCAGAACTAAACACATCTCCATGCCAGGTGAATTTTCTATGCATTTTTTTTCTTCAAGATTGTTGGGAAATTGAGAACAGATCCTTTGGAAGATCTTTAGTGAGTTCTTTGAGAAAGGAGGGTTAGACAGGTTCCTAAATGAAACCTTTGACAGCTTAATCCCCCAAAAGGAAAGAGCTGCAAAGGCAAGAGATTTCAAGTCTACTAGTCTAGCGACGAGCATAGGTGATTTGTCTACATTTTTGGCTAATAGTTTGAAGACGGTTCTATCAGCTACGATGTGCTTTCATCCCCGGAAGACAAATTCTAGGTAATGCTCTATGCCAACGAGGCAATTGAGGATGGTAGGTCGAGGAGAGAGTCATCTTTAAGATTGACTTCGAGAAGGCCTACGATCACGTGGATTAGTATTTTTTGGATGTGGAGCTATCTTCGGTCCGTTAGGTGTGTTCTATTATGGTGAAGGGCAAACCCATGAGCAAGATTTTTGCTATTAGAGGTCTTCGAAAGAAGATCATCATTCCTCTTTCTCTTTTTACTTCTATTTCATGTTTTGAGCAAGATCATTTTGCGAAGAATAAAGACAATCGAGCATTTCATGGTTGGGAAGGATAGTTTACTTTTATCACACCTCTAGTTCGTTGATGATACTCCCTTCTTTTGCTTGGATTTCGAGGCTTCGTTTGCGAATCTTATTAATTTACTATCTATTTATAGGAAGTCTCAAACTTAAAGATTAATAGGGACAAGTGACAGTCATTGGGCTTGAAATGTGAGGAGGAGAAGTTGAATAGGAGAGTGTGAGCTGCCAAGGTAGGCCGTACGGTAAATTTCTCTTTTTGTATTTAAGTCTTTCTTTAGGGCATTGGGCTAGGTTCTTCTCATTTAAGAATCTGGTCGTGGGTAGGATTTGTAAGACACTCTCTTCTAGGGAAGACTCGCCCTTATTCTGTTGGTCGTCTTAAGTGGTATTCCTACCTACTTCCTTTCTTTATTTAGGATGCTTGTATTGTGAGTAAGAGCGTTGAAAAGTTCACGAGGGATTTCCTTGGGAGGGGTTAAAGAGGTCAATGTGCTCATTTGGTTAAGTGAGAGGAGATTTCTAAGGTGTTGAGCCATAGAGGTTTAGGTGCGGCCAATACGAGAGCTTGCAACATGATCTTGTGTTGGCTAAATAGTTATGACGTTTTCTTCGAGTCCATTTCTCTTTGGCACAAGGTAATTGTGAGCAAATATGAACTGTTCCCTTTAGAGTGGGCGACGTGTGGGGTCATGACACCTCTAGAAACCCTTGGAAAGACATTGCAGACTAGTATTACTTTTCTTTTCTTTTTTTGATGTTCGTGACTGTTCGAGCCAGCTTGCGTGCACAAGCGCACCATGACTAATGTCACGGGGCATACCGCCTGACCCTACAACATTGCAGACTAGTATTACTCTTCTCGAGGTATGTGTTCGGTGGGGGATAGTCATTTATGTTCAGTGTTTCGTCGTATGTTTCATTCATCTCTTATGAAGCACAATTTAGTGGTGGATGTTCTAGCTCATCTGGGCCATTATCCTTTTCTTTTGTTGGGTTTCCATCGCCCTTTGTCTGATAGAGAAACGCTAGATGTCGTCGCTCTTCTTGATTTCAGACAAGACCAGCAAAGCTCGAGAACAGTTTCTGTAATCATATGTAAATTCATTTGTTCTTCTCGTATCAAAATTTTCACATACAAGAAGTTACAGCGTTATCTCACTAGTAACATCATACACATTTCGGAACTCAAGAAAAAAACATCATACACATTTCTACAAACAGCCGCAATTTAATAAATTCTAACCAACTAGTTATCAGGTATGGATCCAGTGGAAAAGGGCTAAATCATTTACTTTCTGTTGTTTCAAATTTTAAGACTCCATGATCTAAACTTGAAACTTTCATTTGATCAATTTGACGACCACAGCCTACTTTTTAGAATAGTGAAAATCTCAGGAAGGCTAAGCCTTTTTCCATACTGGACAATTAACCAACCCACAAAGGAGAAGTATGCTATCAGAAAACAAGCACGATTCAGGTGGATAAAAAATCTGGCTGTGAAGTACCTTAGCATCCAAGGTATCAGTGGTTGTAGGACCCTTAAGACAGTAATGGTGATCAACGAACTCGAGATGCCCGTAAAAAGTCCAGCCAACACATCCCACCTCCAAAACATAGCTCTCTCCTTGCTTGCATACCAAGATAGCAATATTTTTGTGCACCTGCAAACCAGTAAAACGGTGATATTTGATTATTTGAAACCAGTGGCAGACCAAGCAGCTACTAAACCATTCAGAATTTTTTCTTAGGAACTTTAAGCCATTTTACGTGATAAAAAGAACATGAGTGCAAGTATTATATTGCTAAATTTTTCAGTTGATTATACAAGTACGAAAAACATGGATGATACCTTCCGGTAGGAGCAAGAATTTTTATATCAAGGGGTTTCTAACTGTATCGAGATTTTTTTTTTTCCAGAATAAAATGTATCGAGATTTCAATGTGGATAAAATGGATTATCAGCACTAATTGACGATCATTATGCATTAAGGGTGAAAAGTACGGTAAAAGCAAAAGAAGCAATGAAGCATAAGTTTCCCAGCTCAATGAGAGATGTGATCATGGTTTTATCTAGCAAGTCAACTAGAAAGATCCAACGATCCCAAACTCAGCCCAGAACGTGTTTCTATTATCAGGTCAAGCATAGCCCTTGTTTGCTCCTTGACCAATTCTGGGAGAAACAAAACCAAGTATTTTCAGAAGCGACTGCACGCAACTATTCAGAAGTGTTAGGATGAGGTTTTGGTTAAGGAGTTATTTTGAGTAGTTATAAATTGAGAGTTGTGGCCAAATACTCGTTTGGATGTGGTTTTTATGTAAAGGAGTAAGAGACAATAACTTGTTTGGATGTGGATTTAAAATGAGTAGTTATTTTGAGTAGTTAAAAAAAGAATGATCAGAAATGAGTGGTTAAAATGAATTATTTTGAATGAGAAATGAATGATTAAAATTGAGTGGTTTAGAAATGAGTAGTAATAAATGAATAATTAGAAATGAGGAGTTGTTTTGATTAGTAAAAATGAGAAGTTATTTTGAGTAATTACAAAAAACTCGTTTGGATATAGTTTTACAAGGAGGAGTTAGTAAATCCTTGATCTAAATCTTTTTTAAATATGGCAAACAAACACCCCTTCAAGTGAAACCATGGTAAGACAAAAGTGGCAGACTGCAATACACATATTGTCTAAGCTATATGATTAAAAACAGCATGCAAAAGATGAAATGAGAAGAGAAATAGCAAGTCAATACTAACTGCAAAAATTAACAAGCTCTTCCATTTTTCATAGCCACAAGAAAGAAGTATCATGATTAAAATTGAAAAAAAAGATGGTAAAAAGAGCTTACAGGAAGTAGTATCTTTTAATCATCTCAACTTTTGTAGGTTCTTGAGCTTGACAACTGGAAAAGCCATCATAGTCCAAGCTCACTTTAGAAATGCCAGATGAGTGCCAGCAGTCATATGTTTCATTCAACTAGTCAAAGAACAACATAGAAAGTGTTTTAGAAGTAAATAAAACGAAAACTGGTTAAGATGGTTAATGTCTGCGTCCTTTGTAAACAGAATAATCTAAGGACTTCAAATTTATGCAGTAAAATCAATCGCTAGCGCACCTTGAATTTATCTTTAGCCAACCATGCAGCACCAAAGTTAGGCCTGCATTTATGAGGAAGGGCCTCATTTGGAGCCTCTGCCAATGCAAACCGAGCCTTGCCAGAAAAATGATCCTTCATTTCTACCTAAAATTATGAAAGAAGAAAGAAACATAAATAAAGATTTAGTAAGGAACAAATGCATAAAATCATGGGAAATCGATAACATTAAAACGATTACTTAGATATATTTGGGCACGACATTCAATTAGAATAAACAATAATACAGAACCAGTTTTAGGGGTATTTGGTACAAGTGTGACAAAATATGGAGCAGCAAAGCATTCAAAACTCATCATGTCAAAAACTTTAGATCGCAAGGTTCCTAAAGATGAATACAATGAATAAGAATAACACCAGCTTAATCTTGCCTAAACTTAACTTGCAGTCTAACGTCTAATAGATGTTCTTTTTCGATCTTCAAACTTTTCACTGGCATACCTTACCTATCATATTAGGTGATTTGGAGGATAAGTATGAGAACTGATGACAAAAAACCCTTTTTGGTAACTATTACACATTCAGAGTTTTTCATATTTCATTTTTCTTTTTAATTCTAATAAACAAAGAATTTATCGATCAACTAAACTTTTTTTTTTTTGATATCTGTGACTGTCCGGGCCAGCTTTCGCGCACCTCAACTATTGTCACGGGACATACCGCTACAACATTTGGATGCCAAGGAAACCCGTAGGAAATTAATTCCTAGGTAGGTGACCACCATGGGGATCGAACCCATCACCTTATGCACCCCAAAACCCTCTTTGACCAATTGAGCTACCCATGATGGTTGATCAACTAAACTTACAAAGTGGAAGACCAAGGAACCCATAAGTTAAAGAAAACTTTCCAATTGGCTAATTACTACAAAATGATTTGGAAGAGTTCTCCGAGAAGAAGAAACCATTGAGAAGAGCTTAAACTAGAAAACCCTTCGATGTGTCCTAGTGTTACGACCTAGAGATGAACCAGTGAGGCTGAAACCATTGAGAAGCGCTTAAACTAGAAAACCCTTCAATGTATCCTAGTGTCACGACCTAGAGATGAACCAGTGATGCCCTCGATATATGGGAGCAAAGCTCCAACTCTAGGTCATAAAAAAAAAAAAAAAAAAGAAAGAAAGAAAGATAAAATAATACCCTGAATTCACTGCTTATAAAAACCTTGAAAAACCCTCCAACTTATTTATACCTAAAACTCCCAAATCAAAGAATAAAAATGACAATACCATAAAAGAACGGGAAAACCTTACAAAAGGAGCTTGTACAAAGAAAGGTGACCAAGAGATTATTAAAGGGATCCAATTAGAGATAAAGAATAGTAAAAAGAATCCTAAGAAATTGATACCCAAAGAGCACGAAACATAGCCATAGCCAACATGCCTAAAAATAATATATTTTCTAATCCAGATGCCCCAAATCAACAAAAACTTGCCCTCCATAAAACCTTATCCTTCTCCTTAAATAGTGATAAAGCAAAATATCCTCCATCATCAGATAAAAAGGGTAGGTGGGATATTTTTTACAACTTACGGAGAATGACTATAAGACCAATTTTTCAACTTCCACCAAAAAAACAAATATCCTCTTTCATCTAATACATAAGCTTACTCGTCCATCCAACCTCAATTCACTCGGCCTATGAAACTGATTTTGAAGCCCCACCTTTTGATTTAACAATTTTTGGAGATAACTTACCCATCAATTGACAACACTTTGCCCCTTGAAATTCTACCACCCTTGTCCCCCAACCTAAGCTCACAGCCAAATGAAAATGATTGATTTTCTTTGAACAATCCTACTATGTTTTTGCTCCTAATACCATTGAATCATCAAAATCCACATGATTCCTTACCTTAAAATCTTCGGGATATTGTGAAACACAAACTACAAAATTTGCAAACTACTCTTCATTACGAGAAGGAAGCTACTAAAGAATTGATGGAAGGAAGCACAGGTGATTGTGGATAACAACGAATTTGGACCGTAAGAGGACTTATGATCTTAGACCTCAAAAACCTTCCTACAAAGAAGATGCCACTCTGGCCTTAATAAGAAGGAATGCTGTGGCCAGCAGGGCCTCATTATGAAATCTCAAATTTCTTAGACCCAACCGTCCTTGATCAATGAACCACGACACTACCTTCCCTCCCTCACTAACTCCTTTCTATAGAAAATCTCCTACTTAACTCCTTCCCTCCCTCCCTCACTAACTCCTTTCACAGCCAAATGAAAATGATTGATTTTCTTTGTAGTTTCTCCAGGCTCTTACTAGAGACAGGAATACTAAACACGAAAAGGAAATAAGTCAGGATCCCACTAATTATCACCTGAATAAAAGTAATCCTCCCTCCCTTAAAAGAAAAATGTTCTTTTCCAAAAAAAAGGCCATCTTTGAATAGTATTTTTTAAAACGGGCCATCTTTGAATAGTAGATAATCATTAAAGAAATAATGTGTAAAATGTATACATTGGTTTAGAAATTATATTTATTGAATGTATCTGTGTGGAGTCCATGTCCTAATTTTTTTAACATGGGATATAACCATGTCATTGTTTTGTCATATCTATGTTCCATGTTTGTGTCCATACTTCTTAGCTGCCCAAAAAGGATTATTTCAAAGCTACTGAAGGAACAGTTGCATACTATGGAACAACAAATTTTGTAAAATCAAATGTTACCCAGATGTTACCCTATAATTAAAGAGGAAAGTATCAAGGCGATCTACATATAAAATCTATTAGAGATCATCGATTAGTAAGTACAGATAAATAAACAAAGTACAAACAGAGTACCCCATCATATAAAACATGTAAACCATTTCAGGTCTCATACACATTAATATTGATGAAAAACTAAGCTCAATCGTTCAAGAAGTACAATAGGTGATAATATCGTCCGAAAGCCAAGTGAATTACAAAAATCCCCTCAGATTGGCATTGATGCAATTAAAGAATCGTATTTACAAAAAGAACAAATAAGGTATATGCGTATAGCATGATTCTTAAGATGAAACCAATCTGAATATGAGCATTAAGAGAAGAAAAAAAATCTTCAACATTGTTTGAAATTTAAAGTCACTTTATGATGTCTAGAGATATCAATTTGTGATAGCCACTTGGTTATTGGCATACGATAAGTATTAAGCAGCATATTGAGGGGTTTTCTCATTAATGAAATTGTTTCAGTTTCAAAAAAAAAAAAAGCAGCATATTGAGGGGGAAATGCCAAAAAGATACGTAGTTGGGAATAAATCGTAGTAATTTGTAACCTTGAACACTGACGCCCAGTAGTAATCATATCGGCATCTAAATGTATTTCTTTCATAGGGGTAGAAAACATTCTTGGCTTTATAATTCAGAAGTCCAAGTTCACAAACCTTGGATGACCTAAGATCCACACCTGCCAAAAGAAAAATCACTTAGAACATGAAACATTGAGGTCAAGGAAGTTTCAGCTGTCGGGTTTTTTTTTCTGTAATCGTTTTCTTCTTTTGGATGGGTGGGGGAGTGAGAAGTGAGAACTTCTTAAGATTTACTTTCCTTTTTCTATCCTGATAGGGAATTTACCACAGCGCTGTCGGCTAATTTTAGCAGCAACAAGAAACAGAAAAGATGAAATAATCTTCATTTGGTGAAGCCAACGATCTCTATTCAGAGAAGGTCAAAAAGAGTAGAAAAATACTAAGAAATGAGAACTAATGGCACTTAAAACCCCAAGTTCATAATGATTGAATCAAAGCTTTAAACTCTAAACAATTTCTAACACGTCTCCTAATCAATAATACAATAAAGTAATTTCATAATATTGCCATATCTGCTATGTGGTAATTGGTATCTGACTAAGTTTTTAGCTTGTCCAGAAAATGAAATCAATTCTAGTTTGTACTTCAAACACATACTACTCCATCTGCTAAAACAATAACAAGATCATTGTACAAACAAGTTGTTCTATTCGTACAAATCATCCGGGAATTAGTAACACATACGTCTCCTAATCAATAATAAGAATAAAAAATTATTCTTCATGAGATATGCCTTGAATTGTTAGATGCCTCACGATTCCTTAGTCGGGATATAAAGCTTTGAATTGTTAGATGCTTCACAATTTCTTAGTCGGGATATCGCTGGCTGCCCAATCAAGCTAAACACTCTCACTCCAGCTGACTAACATTTTGTATTCTTGATCTCCAAAGTTAATAAAATCGTTATCTCCTCTAACCGTTGATGTAGCTAGCACATCGTTAGTGAATCGCCTAAATTCTGTGTTTCTTTACTGTTTTCGTTCGATCGTTGTTCCATTTTCATAAAAGTTATATTCGTACAAATCATCCGGGAAATAGAAACACATAGATAATACCAGATAGTCTCAAACTCAGTATTCAGCAGCACGTTCTTATCGCTTACAAAACCAAAAACCAAAAACAAAATCAATCCCGAAACGAACTAAAAGAGAAGGTATAAAAGAAAAACTCACTGCTGGAAACAATCTTGCACTGAGAACGCAAAGAAATGGGACTAGGTATTGACGAATTGGCGACAAAAACAGCAACTAAACTCAGAGATAGAGTCAGGAGAAAGAATGAAAGTACTGGAAGAAAAAGCACGGCACAGCATCGCGTAGTTGCAGCAAGAAACCCCCTCTTCGTCGTCCGCTCAGAGGCAGAGACCTCATCGTCCTCAGAATCCATCAGAATCCTGGAATTGCAGAATTATCACTCTGATTTCTGTGATGAACAGCGCAAGGATCTAGGGCTTGAAGAGACGAAATCTCCGGCCACCGGAATCATCTATCCGGTGATCGGAGTCCCTTTGACCAGGGGGGAAGAAGATTTATGATAATGGAATTTCTGACAAGAGAAACGCAAACGATCTACTCTTTCTTTTTTTTCTTTTCTTATTTTTTTTTTTTTTTTTTCTCTTTTTTTGGTTTTTTGACTTTCTAAAAAATACGGATGATGTATTAGAAGATATTTATACCGTGCCCAAAATTCGATACTCCCTTTTTATTTCGACAGAGAAGATTGTTTAAAAATTAAGGATATTTTAAGTGTTATGAGAAGGCTTCTGGCCAGATGATTAACTTTGAAAAATCTGTCATGATGTTTAGTGGTAATATTGATAGGTCAAAACCAAAATATTTCAATGACCTTTTGGAAGTAAAAGTTTGTGATAATTTAGGGGTGCATATGGGATGCCTTCTCAGACTGGCGGTAACACAAGAGATCTTTTTAAGTCCATTATAAACAGGTTTGAGAAGTGTTTACATGGATGGAAAGGCAAGATGCTCTCGAAAGGGGGCAAGGAAGTCCTTATTAAAGTTGTTGGTCAGGCAATCCCCACTTACGTTATGAGTTGTTTTAGACTGACAAAATCTTTCAATGAGGATCTCCAGAAGCTCTGTGCTAAATTTTTGGTGGGGGGTGATGTTGATAATAAAAGGGCGCATTGGAAGAGTTGGCACAAGCTTTCGAGGAGTAAGGATGCGGGGGGGTTGGGTTTTAGGAGGCTTAATATTTTTAACCAAGCTTTAGTGGCTAAGCAAAGTTGGAGAATTATTAGGAATCTCGGGAGTCTTATGAGTAGGATTCTTAGAGGGAAGTATTTTCCCAACAATGTGTTTATGTCGGCTGATCTTGGTAGAAAGTCGTCCTTGGCTTGGCGTAGTATTTTGTGGGGGAGGGAGTTGTTTCAAAAAGGTTATCATTGGAAGGTGGGAAATGGTAGAAGTATTTATATAGGCAAAGATCCCTAGTTGAGTAGGCAGGTGATAACTCGCGGATGCGAGTAGATTTATGACTGCGAATAGAATAAATACTTAGTCAAATACACAGAAAAGCGTGTT
>JBBMEF010000022.1:13155116-13180968 GCA_037832685.1 Sicyos baderoa
TTATGACACTTTATTATCTCTCCCTCTTAAATTTTCATTTTTGAAAAGTGTCATCTAATGCCAGTTTTGTAGTAGTGCAAGATGAATATGACTAATTGTGCGGTATCCAATAATACAAGTCAAATAAAGCTAAGTGTGAGTTATCTAATACTACAAGTTGGATAAAGTTAAAATGTGAGTTATTCAATACTACAAGTTGGATAAGGCTAAGTGTGAGTTATCCAATACTACAAGTTGTATGGGCAAGGGTGACACCAATGTAAACTCTCAAGTATTCATGGGAACACCCTCTATACGTGCCCGAGGAAAGGTTATTGGGTCGTACCCCCATGCTAGTACCCTTATGAGACACTTTAAGGCATCACCCGAGCCGAGGGAAGGCAAAAGTGGGGATGGTACATGGATGTGGTGGGTGCGCAACCTAGATTAATGAACTACTCTTGAAATTTTGACTAAATACCTTGTCGAAATTTAAGAGTTTGAGCAATTATTATATGAGAAATTTGTAGTCGAAACCTGATAAAATCCACGAACTTAATGAAGTTTATGAGAACCCTCTAAAGCCAAAATGACTCTACCCAAGACCATCTCCAAATAGGATACGCGGGGATCAAGGGCTCCCGTAAATCAAAGAGGAAAAAGTCTCGTGTGTTCATCTATAAATCGTCAGACAAGACTACAAAAAAGGTAAGTCATTTGCAACCTTAAGTCATTTGCAACCTTAAAATTACCACCTATAACCATTTTTCAACCCTAACTTATGCATCAGAGACTATGTAGCTCACACTTCATTTTATTATTTGTTTTGCAAATCTCACAATTGACTTCGAAGACCAAATTTTCGCATCAATAATCGCTAACGGGGCAGTAGCACAAGAATATGTATGTTCAATTATTTGGTTCAAATTTTCATTCTCAATTATTGTTGTATTATGCCTTGAACGCATTGATGCCCCTACGATTACTAGTCGGGGGTCTCGCTGCCCGGTCAGCAAGCGGGTGTCTCGCTGACCGGATAACGAGTGGGGGTGCGAGGGTAACGCCCCCCGTAGCGAAAACGCATTTAGCATTTCTACATTCTGTCGCGTGAACGCATTCCTATGTGCGAGCGCATCAACATCCATCTCCACATCCGCATCAACATTTGTTTACGTGCGCGTCTCTAATTAAGTCTACGCATCTGTAATTAGGGTTTAATGAGGGTGCATATATAAGCTCGAATTAAACCCAGCCGTTTAGAGTTGATGATTCATTCTGTAATCTGTAATCCGGCGCTCCTCTCAATAAACATGTTCCCCTCTCCGCCCGTGGATTAGCTAACACAACGTTAGTGAACCACGTAAATCTTTGTGTGTGATTTCTGTTCTTCTCATCTTTTACATTTTCGTATTATCTGTTTTACATCTACGTCTTGATTCGTGATTGTCGATTTCATAACAATTATCATAGAATTCAAAATAAAAATTCATTAATGGCTAGTATAATATTGAGAAAAAAAAAAACAAATAAACAAAAAGCATGTAAACAAACGAAATAATAATCTAAATTGATTTATTAATGAAAATTGGAATAATTATAATTATAATTTTATTAATTTACTTGTGAAAAGGATTGTGTTAACCATAGTGAAAGTTATTATTATAATTTTGATTGATTCAACATATAAATTAGACATTTAAAAAAAATTAGAACTAAATTCATATAATTTTAAAATTTTAATTCATATGTTTTGATAAAACCTAAAATATAGTTATTGTCGTTGGTAATTTTTGACAAATTAAATTAAATAAGTGAAAATTAGTTATTTATGTGTCGATTTTCGATCCTATACCCAATATATACTATTTTTAGTTTTTTTAAGCATATAGAGTAAAAAAACATTAATATTTTTACCAAAAGAGAAAATGTTTTGATAATTTCTTTGTTTGATGGTATTTAAGTTCTTATTTATTCAATAATATTATTTTTATAAGGTTTGTATCGCCTCCTACTAAAAGAAATTAATAAAAATAAACAGAGTTGGAGATTTTTTTTAAAAAAAAAAAATAACTTGGAGATTTTGTATTTCTAACATTTTGAAATTTATTGATTAAATTTGTAAGAAAAGATAAACATAAAGGATGGCACGTGAAACACATTTTTCTTTAAGTTTTCGTTATAACTTATAACACCCTAGTCAAAACAATCTTTCCATGATTTAAAACAAATAAAAATACTGTACTAAGAATCAAATTAAAATACGATTTTTTTTTCAAAAAAAAATGCTCGCTTATTATAAAATAATTTGTAATTTTAGAAAAGAATAAGATCATAACGATATTTGTCTCTGTATATACAATACTCGTCACTTATTCTTAGAAAATCCACATAAATTTATTTTCTCGACTAATTATGTGGTGGACTTTTTTTTTTTTTTTTTTTTTACACCCGAAGCGAAATATTTCAATTAATTTTTTTTCTTTTCCATTAAAAATAAAATACTTTGAATTAAAAAGAATATGTGGTGAAATTTCTGAGTGGACCACCAAAAAAATATGATGCTATCTTTAGAGTAAAGATAAGAACATTTCCAGTACTCATGAAAGAATCCCATCATTTTTTTTTTTTTATGCTAAGAAGATTGTATCAATCTCGACTAATGTTACCGAATATATAATATTTATAATTAAATATTATTAAACGTTTTTTATTTTATATTTCATTAAATGTTTTTTTTTAACAAAATGTTTCATTTTTTTCTGTTTGAATTTATATTCGTGTGGCAATAAATCTGTAGTTAATCAATAGTATTTATTGATATGAAATAATATTTTAAAATTAAATGCATTTAGTTATGTATTTTATTTGGCATGGTAATAAATAGTGTTGGGTGAGTTGTTTTTTTTTTTGTTAGTACATGTTGAAGTAAGGGGGAGACCGATACCAAATTTCATGATCAAACATACGATGTTTGTATTGAATTAATTTACAACCAAATAATAAATTATTGTGTCATTGTTCATGTGTGTTGTTTTTTTTTCGCCAAACTTGGTTAATTGATTTTTGCGAAACTGAAATTATTATTTGATTGAGAAACTTTGCCAAACTTAATTAATATATGATATATGATTCTTCTTCAAAAAAAAAAAAAAAAAAAAATTAATATATGATATATGATTTCCCCCCATTTAGCTTATTTTATATATTCAACTTTCAAATTTTATAGTTGAAACATTAATTAATGGGCCAAAGCTAATTTATTGCCATATGCATTATATTTATTTATCCTCACCACTAATAACTTTTTTTATTCTTGAATAATAATAACTTTTTTAAAAATGTGATTTGATTTCATTGCGTTATGTTAGGACAAAGCATTAGTCATTACCCTAATTAATAATAAAAAATAATTTAGTACAAATTGAAAGACGCAATCACTTTCAAATAATATGAAAATTAAATAACAATTTTTGACCTATTGTCAAATGCATTATATATATTCTGTCAAAAAAAATGCATTATATATATAAAGTCTATTTTATAATTAAGGATGCAACAAAAGAAAATAATAAAAAAATGAACCAAATAAAATCGATCAAATGGATTGATTCAAATTTTTAGCATGAAATTGGACCGTTCTGTAATTTGAAAAAATGAAAAACAAAACCAAATCAAACTGAAATATAATTGTTGATAAATTTTAAAAAATCACATTTCTTGCATTATTTAGATGTCTCAACGATTAAAATATCAATAAATATAAATTTCTTAGAGCGAATGATTTATACATATCCATCGCAATATGCCAAGTAACTTTATTCAATTTTACTTTTTATTTATCATATATATAACAAAATTATGTATTATACAAAAAGGAAAATGGATTCATTCAGTATGTTTAATTTCAATTTACTTTTAAAGTAATGTTAAAATTATGTAATATAGAAATCCATCAAATGATTTTGTATTTTATTGGACATCATTTTAGACCTAATTATTGAAAAGATAAGATATTAGAAACCAACAAAAATCATCGAAATTATCCTTATTTATAGTGATCACATACTTAAAATTTAATTTTCGATAATTTATTTAACAATGAAATATTGTAGGATGAGATGTGTATTCCATATAAAAATAGTTTTTTTTTATAAAATGTAAAAATAGTGAATGTGTGTTGAAGTTAGAGGTGAGCATAGATTGGATTAATCCAAATTTGTAGGTTGGTTATTTTTCTAATCCAACCTTATATTTTTTAGTTAGGTTGGATTATCGAATTCATCAATACATTGCAAAAATATATATATATATATATATATATATTTAAATCAAATTAGTCACACTTTATATGTAAACAAAATACAATATTTAATCATATTATTATATCAAATTAACGAAATTATATAAATATTCAACAGGTAAAACATTGAATTAAAAGTCACTAATATTACTACCATAATTCAAATATAAAATATCAACCATATAACATAAAACAAATAATTAAAATAACAAAAATAAATAACACAATTTAATTTTTTTAAAATAAATAAATAATTAAAATCAACAAAAACATTTAAAACTTCGAAAATCTACCGATTTAGTACACAATACAAAACCAAAAAAATCAAAGTTTAAATATTTATTATAAATAATACAATTTTTTTTTTTAGTATAAATTGAGGGAAGAGACTACAAATACCGATTCTTTCAAGGTTTGAAGTCGTGACACCGGTATTGAACTGGTTTACGATCAAACAATGAAACCATTACGTCACTGACCCTTTCAATAAATAATATAGATTTCTATAATTGAATAAAAGTGATATATTTTTTTAATGGGATAAAGGTGACATCCTTAATACTTAATAAAAAAGAAGAAGAACAATTTACTGTCTTTGATTTTCCTTTAATCTGTATTTTACTATAAACAATTATACTGAAAAATAAACAATTATACTATGCGTAAAACAAGTTCTATATTATTTTTTAATTAAATCAACGAGGAAATCAGATATTTTTTTAAAAAAGTGAGGATCTTAGACAAATAAAATAGTAATTTGAATCTCCTTTTTTTTTTTTTTAACATTCTTATCAAAGAACAATTTATCTTCGTTTTTTGTCTAAAAAAAAACAAAAATTATCTTCGTTTAGTACCCAACTTGAAATTCGAATATATATATTAAAAGTAAGATTCTTTTTTTTTTTTTTTTTTTTTTTTTTGTATAACAAGAAAAAGAAAAAGTAGGATTCGGTTACTTTCCCAGATCATATAACAAGATTCTCAAAACAGCTACTTTTTTAAACCTCTTTTCCTTTGTATATCAGAAGAAGAGAAAAATTTTAAGTTATTATAATAAAGAAGATAACATTTTCGATATTGTTTTTTCTCAAAAAAAAAAAAAAAAAAAAAAAAAAATCGATATCGGTCCTCGGACGTTTTAGCTGAATTTATGATATATATATATATATATTGGGATAAACAGGCATTAATAAATAAATATTTAATTGTATTAGTGTTATTAATTAATATTATTTGAATTTAATCTTAAATTGTATCATAAAGTTAGGTCGGAGAAATTACTAATTTAACATACTTTACCAACCGACTGAACCATCAATCAGCGTCAGAAACAAGAATTTTTGGGCGTGTAAGAATTTCAAAAAGGTAAATTATAAAAAAAAAAAAAAAAAAAAAAAACTCAAAATTAAAAACAACAAATCAGGCGGCAAAAAAATATAACAATTAATTAATAAAATATTACCGAGGGGAGGCCACTGGATAGCTGGCGTGTGGCGCCAACCAGCTAATCACAACGGTCCAAATCCGGGAGCAGATTAGGAAGCAGTGGGTCTGCCCGTAGAGAATGAAACCCTAGGCGTATAAATAGAGCTCGTTGTGGGTCATGATGAGAAATTAGGTATCCTCTGCCTTGGTTGGCACGCAGCAAAGATCTCTGGGTTCGTTTTGGTATTTGTGAATCCGTCTGGTTTTGTGAAGATTTCAAGGAAGAACAGCGTTGAAGGGAAGCTCTGGATCCCAATTCTTCCCGTTCTTGGCGACGGAGGTTTTTCTTCTTCATTTTTTGGTATCGATTTGTTCCGATTTGTGTGTTTTTTTGTGAATCTATCTGTATCTAGGTCATCCCCTCCCCTTCTTGTTCGATGTATGATGTGATTCGATCAACGGATGAATTTATTTGATTCTGTGTTACGGTTTTTAGGTTACTTTTGTTGTTGCTCGATTTGATTTCGTTATATGTTGATTCGATCCTGGAAATCTTGTGCGGGTTTGTTTAGTCATTGTTCGGAGAAATTTTCATTAGTTACGGATTCTGTTTGTTTTGCTTCCCTATTCGTGAATTGGAAGGTTTGTCTACTGGTCGGTTGGTGAATTAGGGTTTTGTCTTGATGAGCGATTGATTGGGGCTTTCATTGTTTGCAATTGCATAATTGTTCTTCTCTAAGTAGTTTTGCTTTTTGATTTGACTGTTGCAATAATTTGTATGTTGTGAACGATCTTGAGCTGTTTATGATCTTTCACATAGGATAAATTGCGGCCTGGTGGGAATTGTATCGTTTATAGAATTATGACATGCCACATCCTGATAATTATACTGATCTTTATTCTTGTTGTCTCCTTAAATATTTGTTCTAATGCTTTGGTGGTATTATAAAATTTCAGGTCTTTGACGGCTTGGAAATAAAGGGTATTTTATATTTTCTCAAGATATGGAGCTTGCTTCTATTTGGATAAATTCCTTCCAGCATCAAGTTTGTTCTTTCCAGGAAGTGCTTGATTGGCGTTTCCTTGTCATTGGCAATTTTCTTTTGGTGTCCTTTGTCAATTGCACTTAGTGGTCAAGTTCTTCTAAATGATCAGCACAGGAGGCGTAATGAAATTACTTTTTAGTATTGGTGTTGGATCGTTAGTGCAACTGTTCAAGTATGGACTATTTTTGACATTTTGTTTTGCTCATTAATAATATCCAGTTTCATTTTAATGATAATGCTCTTTTTTGTTTTTGTTATTTTTGATGCAGAGCGTTGTTGATGCAGCATCCGGGTGACTTTTTAGGGGTAACTTCTGCAGGGGTATGATCTAATTTATACTTTTTTTGTTGCACTGTTCTTTTAATACGTTTTATGTATAATGCTAACCTCAGTCCTTTTTTTTTTCTACAGAGTTGAGTTCTGTTAATGAAACATTGAAGCTTGTTTTCACAATTACTAAAAGTCGAGACTGTCACATCGATCTCTGCTGGTCAAGCTATTATTATTTGTTCTTTATCTTTGTTTCTGATGGGTGATGCTTAGAGAGTCATGGTGTTTCTTACTGGAGGAGGATATATCTTCAATCTCTAGAGTTGAATTATGAGATAGTTGTAATCATCTTGCACTTCCATCTGCTAAAGGTGGTTTGGACAGTTCTTTTCAAGCTTCAACATGTCCGGTGGTGTTTGTCGTATTTTTCCATCTTGTTTGTGTCTCAAAGTTGAAGCTGCGGATTTTGTTATGAATAAAGCTGCACAGTCTGCCCATCATAATTTTTCTGGATTTTTGCTTTTGCATTCTACCATGAAAAATTAGTGGTGATTTTTGCTAAGCAGTTGTTTTCTTCTTAGACTTTATACTAAGATAAATGCAAGTTATCACTTTCAAGTTTCTCTACTTCTTTTGAATAAACGAGGTTGTCTTTGTGCTTCAGCAAGAAAAATGGAGAGGTTAGTTGTTTTCTGTAGTTGAATTATTTTTCTCTCAGTTTGTTATGGTGCATGTAAATGATGTAATCTCACGTTTATATATTGCATTGCTATTTTAAAGGTACATGTTAATTAAGGAAGTTGGTGATGGCACTTTTGGAAGTGTCTGGCGAGCTATCAATAAGCAGACAGGGGAAGTTGTAAGCATCTTCTTATATTCTCTCTCAAGTTTGTCAGAAAAGCAAGTAGTTTTTATTTTTACAATTCTCTCTTATGAATCGCAGGTTGCAATTAAGAAAATGAAGAAAAAATATTACACATGGGAGGAGTGTGTCAATCTGAGAGAAGTGAAGGTGATGCATCCTTAATTTTGTTTACTTATTCTGGTTGCCTAATTTATCCTTATTTGGAAGCTAATTCATTATTTCGTTGTTTTATTATGACAGTCATTACGCAAGATGAGTCATCCAAATATTGTGAAACTCAAGGAAGTTATCAGGGAAAACAATATATTGTACTTTGTATTTGAGTACATGGTTAGTGACGCCATTTTGTAAATCAGAAAATGTTTATGTAAATAATATTTTCTAACTGACTTGCAAAAATTTGATGTTCAGGAATGCAATCTTTATCAACTGATGAAGGACAAAGAAAAGCTCTTCTCAGAATCTGAAGTGAGAAATTGGTGCTTTCAAGTTTTTCAAGGTCTTGCCTATATGCATCAGCGAGGATACTTTCACCGTGACCTCAAACCAGGTATCTTGATTGTGTCTGTTTCTAGTAAAGTGCATTGAATGTGGAGCTGGTATAGATAACTTGCTATTAGCATTTTGAAAGATTGTTATAATTGTTTAGGGTCTTGTGATGTGACATCTTAGAGGCTGTCAATGTGTTATACTTATTTTTAAGCTTAATGTATTTTCATGTGATAAAGATACGGAATTAACAGCTTTCTGTGTAGGTAGATTCTGGAAGGAATTTTTGAAACAGGTTTCCAAGGTTGTTGTATGAAAGAAATAGGGTTGGTTAATGTCATGTAAATATTTGGGTGTGCGTGCTGCGCATCATTTTATTGATACCTTTTTGTGTTTTTTTGTGATGAATGGTGTTTTCATTTTTGTTGTTTTCATAGATTACTATTCTTTGTTTTTCTAGCCAGCTTTTATATATATACTTATTTACATATACATATATGTGCCATATATATACACTTATAAATGCATATATATACTAAGTGTGTGTGTGTCTATGTCGATACCGTATATCTATAATACCTTGAAATTGTTTCTTATCCAAAACATAATATCTTAGGTAGAATTAGACCTCCTCTCTCCTTTTTCATTTTTAATTATTAATGGTAGTTTTTTTTTTTCAGAAAATTTATTAGTCGCTAAAGACTTGATAAAACTAGCTGATTTTGGACTTGCTCGTGAAACTAGTGCTATACCACCCTATACCGAGTATGTTTCAACCCGGTGGTAAGTGCATTTCATCCTTGCCTATTTTTTATGATGTATTTTCTTGCAGCGGTCTCCACATAATAACGTTAAGTTAAATCTTATGTCTCAGGTATAGGGCTCCAGAGGTCCTGCTTCAGGCCTATCTTTATGGTCCTAAAGTTGGTGAGGAACAAACTAACTTTTAGTTGCTTCAGCTGCAATTAAACTTCACTCCATAGATTCTTATTTTTTTTTCTTACTATTTGCAGATATGTGGGCAATGGGTGCTATTATGGCGGAGTTGTTTACTCTTCGCCCTCTTTTCCCGGGAGCAAGGTGTGTTGCTCACGCTCATCCACTTGTTACTAGTTAATGCTTAATGCATAAACTTAAAAGTGCTAATGCAAAATTTATGGCTTGATTTGTTTTGAAGTTTCTGGTTTTATTTTATTTCAGCAATTGTTTTAATGTCTACTTATTCACCTGTTCTCAATTTCTGTCAATTCTTATTGCGTGAAACTAATTCATTAGAAACTGAATTCTCGTATTGATCTTTAAAAGAAACTTAGCCTTAACAACAAAATGTTGTAGAGTTAGATGGTTTGGGTCGAGGTGCCACACAAACTTGCCAGGACACAAATGTTTTTGTCTAAAGACACACTGGCCTTTTATCACGTATTTTCCTATAATACAATGTTGGCAGCTGTTTTATTTCTTATGTTTTTGTACTCCATTATAAATTATATGGTGTCAAATGTAAGAGAGTATATAGTAGATTGGTAATCGTAACTCGTAAGACTCTGTATTAATTTTGGGTGCTCAAATATTTTATTGTCGTTTATTTTACTTCTCTTTCAAAATCTACTCTGTGCCATGTAGTCTTTGTGAGGATTTATCTGAACCATGCCTTAGCAATTTTTTGTCAAATAATACTGGGGAATGAAAGCGAGGTCTGGCTGTTGTCATTCTATAGATGCCAGTTTAAATTGTCAGCTAAAATTTAAGAGTTCTCTTTGTTTGTTTCATACAGTGAAATAGACCAAATCTACAAAATATGCAGTATACTTGGCACCCCAAATATGGATACATGGTCGGACGGAGTTTTTCTTGCAAGGAATATCAATTATCAATTCCCGCAGGTCAGTTTCTATCTTCTTTTTATCCTGCCTGTAACTTTTGTTACAAACAACCATGTAAAACTAAAACACGCGTATTTGATGCAATTTCGTGTTTTACATTTGCAGTTGAATGGAGTTCATCTCTCTGGTTTTATTCCTTCAGCCAGTGAAGATGCAGTCAATCTTATTGCTGTAAGTACACAAATAAATTGCTGGTTAAATTGCAAAGAGACTGTTAAATGCTTAAAAAACACTGCTAAGCTTTTCGTGTATTTCATTTGATTAATGCACCTTGTTTATTTGTGTATGTCTGTCAGTCTCTTTGCTCATGGGATCCGTCCAAGAGACCAACAGCTGTGGAAGCTCTCCAACATCCTTTCTTTCAAGTAGAGTCCTTTACCTTTCATCTAAATAAAGATCAACAAATGTGTATCATTTCATTTTTTATTTTCTTATATTCATACAATGTACTGCAGAGTTGCTACTATGTTCCACCATCTCTTCGTGCTAGAGCGCCAATTGCTCGGACCCCTCCTTCTGGTACGTTTATTTTCCGCCTCCTGTTTCTAAACACGGTAAGCTGAAATCTTTATCCAGTCGAACAACTCTTGATGTGTTCTCTTCTTCTGTATCACAGTTGGAACTAAAGCTCTGCTGGATCAGCAAACTTCTAGAAAATATCATGGGGCATTATCCGATTCAAGGATCCCTGGCAACTTCTCCTCTCCTAAGGTGCCTGCGTTGTTGAGCACAGGTAATATGGTTATTATTTTTGTGGAATTTGCACTTATACTAACTTATACAGACATTCAGATTAGCTTGATTTCTGAATTGTCAAAACCCATCTTGCAGGTGTGCAAAGGAAGTTGGACTTGATGAACCAGGTGAGACTTTGCCACCCAAATAATCATGTGCACACGAAAAAGTGAACGAGTACCAGTTGGGTTGGATATATGATTCTAACCATCGTTTTGTCTTTTCTTAGGATGCAAATAAGAATGATAAAAATACAAAGAACACTGGTAGACAACCGAGATACCGACCGCCTGTCAGGAATAGCCCTACCAGTAAGTTTCTTTGTTCTTCTGCCCTACCACAATACTGATAGATTGGTGTATGGAAGTGATTATAATTTTGTTGTTGATCTTGTGTACATTGCAGACTCTATCTACAAGGGAAATAACGTACGTGGAGTTTCAGATGTAAGTGAAAAGTTGGCAAACATGACAATTGCCGCTCGCAAGCCATCTATCGGGCAGCTTCCTCGGCCGATGAAAGCGGGTGTTCGTTGGAGCGGCTCCTCTAGCGATCTGTTAATAAGGCCCGCCCAAGAGAGTCAACATGGCAACAATTACCCCAGGAAGGTTGCAGGATGACACCCCTTCCTCTCCTCGTCGATGTCGCAAGGTTTATGGTTTCTTGTTTTCTGGTATTTGATGCTGATGCCTCCCTCTGAGAGTTATGTAATAATAAATGTCTGCTGACACTCTTCGTGTGTTTATGTCTTCCTTCTGTTTGCTACTCTATTATGATATTATGTATGTTTGTCTACTGAAATAAGAAGATTATTGGTAACCTCTTTTTATTAAATTTCCCAATATTTGTTTATTGCTAATTGTTTGGTGACTTTCTTTAGGGATTGTACTTGGGCCCAACTCTTTGTTTGGGTTTTGGTGGTAAGAAAATCTACTCATCCTCCATCAAACCCTCCCTCCCTCCACCAAAACTTATATCAAACGTCTCTTTATTAAATTTCCCAATATTTGTTAATTGCTAAATATTTGTTTACTTTTATTTTTTGTTTTTTATTTATGAAGTTATCTACAACACTATTTTAGTTTGAATAATATTTAATAGAATTCAAAAATTGGATCAGAAATTGGACAAATAGAAAAATCAATGCTATAGAAATAGGTAAATGTTAAAAAAAATACTATACACACCAATCTGACATAATAAACTTCTCCAAACCCTTAACTCAAGACCAGTTTGTCCATGCATCACAAATCTCGAAGTGGCGCTTGGAGCCAGATCCCGGCGCTGCATAACAGATCTCGCACACGACATAACAACTCGACGTGAACACCGTTGTTGGCTATAGTTCCTCTAAGAAGCAATCTTTCACATAACTAATTAGTTAGTTGACACGACGTGAACACCGTTGTTGGCTATAGTTCCTCTAAGAAGCAATCTTTCACATAACTAATTAGTTAGTTGACAGGCTTAGGTCTCGTTTGTTACTGACAACTTGTAAAACTTATTAACTATAAGGTTATGAATTTGAATCTCACCATTATTCATTGTTGAATAAAATAAAAACATACACAACCACCATAGAATCAAAAAAGAGCTTTTAGTCAAATCGTTTATGTAGAGCAGAATCTCACCACCACTTATTGTTAAAATTGTGCATTTTTCCTACATAAATGTGACAAGTATATATTTTTTTGTCATACAATTAAAGTGTACCCCTAAATGTTTTAATATCCTTTTTCTTCACGTATACGGAATCCACTTTAGCAGCGAACCCAAGTCTCAAGAAACTCACTCCCAGCGAGAGAGAGAGTTCTAAGCTCCAAATATGAACAAGTTTTACTCGCCTACTTTAATCTACTTTCAAATTGCTTAGGATGTGTTTGTGCCACCAAGAATAAGGAGAAGAACGAGAATGAAGATAATTCCCCGTGTTTGGGTTACGAAAATCATTCTTCTCATAATCACGTTTTTAAAAATTATATTTTTCATTTTCTTCCTACCTATTTTTCCAGTGGGATAACTAATTAGTAAAACTATAATCCACAAAAGGTTGTTTAGTATATATCCATGTAAGTGCAATGGTCGTGATGGATTCGATAATGCCAACATCTCTCTTGATCATTCTCATCAAAAAGCCTCGAGTTCCTTTTTTTCCAGATTGTCCACCAAAAAGCAATGATAAAGGATTTCCACAAAATCTTTTTCCCGTCTTTGAAAGGATGGCCATGATGTTCCCAAGGGCATGTTTGGGGTGGGGAGAAAATGGGGGATGAGATGGAATGAATTATATCCATGTTTGGTCCATGGACTTCCATAAGTCCACCCAACTCTTACACAAGTCCACATGTAGGCTCCACTATTATCTTTCCATCATATCAAACATAATTTTATTATTAAAAAATATTAAATGTCCATTTTTTATTCAAATAAAAACTTTAACCATTCTCTTTCTATCACATCAAACATAATTTTATTATTAAAAAACTATTAAATATCCATTTTTTATTTAAATAAAAACTTCAATCATTCTCTTTCCATCGCATTAAACATATCTTTATTATCACTTCTCTTTTCTTTCCTTCTCCCCAAACATAAACTAATTCTCACTTATCTTCTCTTCCCATTGCATCCCAATCCAACCCAATTCATCCCTTCAAAGTCAAACATGCCCTTAGTGTTACTTTATTGACTTTCAGATTATTATTATAGAAGATTGATTCAAATTTCAATGCTATAAGCAAGAGACCATCATATTCAGGCATGAGAAAATCCAACTATGAAGAAGTTTAACAGAGAGAAAGCTCATAAACTCATTTTTGGATATTTATAAGACAGATAAAAAAAACTTATAAAAAATGATAATAAAGACTTGTATAATGATTAGTTAGAAGGAAATTAAAGGAAGGAAAAACATGGATAAAAATAGATCTCATTGGAAGAAAATAATAGAATGACTAGCAGAATTCTGATAGGAAAATCAGAAATTTGGTTTTCTGTTGCTGGTGGTAAAGTTTCCTAAGCAAAAAACTCTAAATCCAACAGATGGCTTTTTGTAAATATTACATCCTAAACATTTTTTTTGGAATTCCTTTTAGACACATGAAGGTGCTCCTCAAACTCTCTTTAACTTTAAAACCTGTTGCTGCCATTAATAAGTTATAGCCTATAGGTACTGAGCCTGGATTCTCTCCCTATTATGATCCCACCATTGCTTCGCGTTCATCTCCCCGAACCGTTCACGGCTGTTAACATTGAATCGTATATTGTCAATCCATCTTCAGTTTTTATCAATATTACTATGAATGCAAATAAATGCACATGTTAATTTACCTGAATCTGACACGGCGAAGCTCTCTAGTGCCATCAATAAGCTGCCTGATTGTTATATAGACCCCAGGTTCGTCTTCCTCGACCCATTCCGCCTCGATGTCGCTTGCATTACTGAGGGAAACCGAAGCTTCGTCTCTAGAAGAGGTAGTCGTGCGGGATGCTTCCACAGATGCCATGTCGCCTTTTGCAACCCCTGCTGGATAAGCACCTGAACCTGCATAGAGCTGGCTGTTTCCATGATCAAAATGCTGGTCAGATGGAAAATAACCTTTGCTTCCAGAAGGTTTGTAGTTTTTCGGCGTCCAATCTTTGTTCGATGACGCCATCGGACTATCCCTTTCCATCTTGGAGTAAGAAGAATCCCTCTGAAGATTGGAAACATTTATTAAATATCAGAAAAACCTATCTGAAGATGATTGCAAATATTTACTGAATTTTTAGAGACTTCATTTAAAAATCCACCTATGGAAGTCTAGAGATTAGCATAACACAGATTTATAAGTTTATAACCATAAACACATAATCCATATCTGCAACAAGACTCGTATTAAAATCTTTTTCGCAATTGCCAAAATGAACATATACGAAACCAAAGGGTCAAGTTCCAATAGTCTTCTAAGCTGAGAATTAAGATCTATTGCCAAGATTAAATAAGTTTGCACTATACTTCCTATTCTGCTACCATATAACTCATATAGAGCTAATAATTTATACAGAAAGTGAAAGAATGAGCATTTCATTAAGAAAGGAGGTAAGCATGAATTGAGTGATTCGTGAGTGCTCGAGAAAGGGGGTTCAGTTCAAGTTCCTCGAAAAGCTTGATTATCATGTAAGTTCTGTTATCTTTTTTTATTTCAATAAATTGGTTATTATCACATTCTTTCATCTTTCTGTCGATTCTAAATGGTGGAAAATATCAGGATGGACAAAATCTACTCATTTCTAATCCTTGAAGGATGTACTGTTGCATTAATTTAATAAGAGAAATCAATGACGAGGAAAGGTTCAAAAGGGCTCACCCCGTCCTCAGTTCTTGGAGGCGTATGAAGATCTTGTTGGTTGAATCTCTGGACATTATACAGCTCCGTAATTCTGTCATAGTTTTCGCCCCACCATCGCTGAGCTTGCCATTTGTTGAACATTTCTCGACTGCATAAGAAGAAAAAAGACAGCCAACTAATGTTAACTTTGCCAGCCATGGAAATACTAATGAGTTTTTACTCTTCTTCAAACAATCATATCCATACGAGCTATTATAATCATTTATTTCTAATTATTCTAAATAATCACTCATTTCAAATCATTCAAAATAATCACTCATTTTAATCATTCATTTCTAACTACTCATTTTTAATCATTCATGTCTATTTTAACCATTCAATTCTAATTTCTCAAAATAATCACTCATTTCTAACCATATTTAAACAAATTATTATCTGCAACCACTCTACAAAAAAAATCATCCAAACGAGCTATTAATTTCAAGCTCTCTAAAAATAACTACATTCAAACAAGTTATTATTAAAACTTAAATTTCTAATCACTCAAAATAACCCCTCATTTACAATCACCCAAAATAATCACTCTACAATTTCGCATCCAAACAGATTCTAAAAGAAATGTCCCAAGAGAAGTCTATTTTTCAAACTTAAGAAAGTTGTCATTTTCTAAAACAAACAATATATATATATATAATTCGGATTAGCTTACGTGCACTTCAACTATTTGAACAGTACAACCTATTTGACCCTACAATATTTAAATGTCAAAGATACCGATTTCTAAATAAGTGATTACCAAGAATTGAATCCATTCCCAAACCGTGTTGACCTTTAGACCAACCCATGACATGATGATGGTTAAGAAACAAGACATTAATTATAGAGACAGGAAACCGACAAGAAGGAGCATTTACAGTTCATCTTACTTGAAACGGATTCGTTTTAAATCATTGCCTCCATTGGGTAGAGACACAAAAGTAATGTGGACACCAGGCTCCACCTGTGCCATCCACTCTTTGGACTCATCATCCTCCTCAAGCACAACATCACATGCTGATATGGTGGAATCGGCTCCAGGGGTCTGGTCTCCTCTGCACACTCCTTTAAATCTCGAGTCGGATCTCGCGTGCGGGTGCCGGTTCACACGAGGGAAGTCCCAAGCAGGTGTTGAGCTTGCACTTGCCCCTCCTCCTATGTAGGGATATGGAACCCCTTCTGAAGCAGTATCAAAATCTGGGTAAGGTCTTTGTCCTTTCTTGTAGCTGCTGGATCCTGTGCAGGGTTTGCACTGCCTATACGCACCAGAGAATTTCAATGCCATGTCCTTAATCTGTCAAATTTCAGAACAAGAACACACCATAAGAAAGGTTGATTTATTTCATTTTATTCTACACCGTAACTATTGAATTGTCAATTAGAATAAAATAGAACTTATTTCTATTTCTCTAAAATTAATCGGGACATTGGTTGAATTATTATAAACATATGGTTATTATAAGTGTGCGTGTGTTAATATAAACTGTGTTGGTGGTACAAGTTGTTAACATAAATTATAACAAACATGTTATTATAATAGGAAGGAGGAAATGAATAATTTCAATAAGGGCGTGAATTATGTGAAATAACAACCAACGATTGGACTAACCCACCAAATGTTATAATCGGTGGACCAAACGTGAATTTATATTATTTAAAAGCCTCAAATAAGGCCTTAGTTTCTTGTAAAGTATAACTAAATACATGATATTGATAGGGAAACATGGAAAATTTAGGATGTTATAAGATAGATCTATGAATGTTCAAGTTGAGCTAAAAATCAAAACAATGGTGGCCTTTGAGTCACCCAACACATAATGTGTTTTTCTTTCCCTTTTTAATAACCTGAGTTATGCGCTCTCTTTTTAGTAGATATGAGAATATATATTTATATATAAAAAAAAATCGTATTCAATGCATGTCATTATGTTAGAGTGAAGAAGTGTACAGTGTAGCCATTTGTGAATCAATAAATACGAATGAAATTGAACAATCTTTACTTGGTGAGAGACACGTCCACGTTTGAATTACGTGGAGCATGCTCAATGGTGTTTTGGGAAAGTGGAGTATGCAACTTGAAGAGTTATTTTGGAAGATATATTCCAAACAAGAAATTAAAGAAGAAAAAAAAGTATCAGTTTGATTTTTTTTTTTTTTTTAATTCTTAAGGGGTGTTTGTTTGAAGGAATTAACCAACTATTAAAAATGATTTTCTTTTTAATAAAAAATTAAAAATGATTTTTTACAACTTTTTTATAAATAATCATATCCAAACGAATTATTATAATCACTCATTTCTAACCACTCAAAACAATTCTTTATTTCTAATAACTCATTTCTAATTATTCATTTCTAACCCCTCAAAAACGTTACTCATTTATAATCGTACTCAAACGAGTTATTGTCCGTAACTCTTCTATAAAAAGTATCATTCAAACGAGCTATTAATTGTAACCCCTCTACAAATAACCACATCTAAACAAACTATTATCAAAACTTAAATTTCTAATCACTCATCCTTCTATATATAATCACTCTACAATTTTACATCTAAACATTTTCTAAGGGTCTCAGTTGTTAACATCTTATTGCCAATCAAGTGGCTCATCTGCAAAAGAAAGGGCGATTAAGAAACAATACTTTTGGAAAACAGTGCATCGACAAAAATCCAGTGGTGGGTCACAATCAGGCGTTCATTGGGCTGTCGTTTCTTAAAATGCGTCTTGTCTATTCCAAAGTGAAATGTCAATGACCCCACCCCTGATCGACGCCAAATGTGCTGCCACTATTTCTTGTGCAAAATCATATTTCCAAGGCAGACTTGGACCAGATAGAATGGGGGCATTTGGGGCAACGGAAAAAGAACGATTAAAAAGGAACATAAGGGGAAAGTTTTATCTTAAAATTAATTGACAAGGTGAAGAATAATTCACCTATCTTATAAAGATTATTAGATCTCATTTCTCTAATGTGAGATAATCAACAAGCAGGAGAATAGTTATCTATGTTTGCCTTAAATATAGAATGGTTAAGGGAAAACTGTTCTTAATGTTTGGAATGTAAAAAATGATTATGAGGGATGAGAATTAGGGAAAGAATATGAAAGAGAACAATTATTTGTATTTAGAATGAAGAGAATGAATATAAGAAGAGAGATTATTTGTGTTTGGGGTGAAAATGATTATGAAAAAAGTAAAATAATGAATATGATAAGAGTGAAAAATAGTGATGTAATGTATAAAAATTATTGTAAAGAGGATAAAAATTAGTTAGGAGAAGAATGAAAAATGTAATTTTGAAAAAACACGATTATAATTTCCAGTGGCCCAACCCATCGAGAGTCACCCCATTCATATTTGACACATCCTATGAGAGAAACCATTAATTATATATGAGGTGGAGAAAATGGTTATAAAGAAACAAATAGTAATTATGAAAAATGAATAGTGATTAAAAAAGAAATGAATACTAATTAAAAGAGGATGGATAGAGATTATAGAAGAACAAAATTATCGGGAGAATGATAAGTAAGAGAGCCAAACATGAGAATGATTCCTTAGTAAAACTAGCGACATTCATTATAAGTTTTAGTAAAAAGAGAACAACCTGTTTTTCACTTAAAATATTTTTTTTTTTCTCAAAATAATTGTAATGTTGGAAGTGGATCGGAAAAGCTACCCTCAAAACCAGATAACCAAATTCCCCCAAAGAAAAGAAAGCAAAACAATATGCACTCGATGGAAGATTCGAGGTGAGAAATGGGGGATCTTATAGTACAAGTTTCATCATTTGGGAATAAAAACCATCAAGTAAAAAACAAGAATCTTTATTCTATCAGTCATTGGGGGGCCAAGAACAAGAAGAGCTGCAGGTCAGCAAAGTCAGACTTGTGATAGACGTGTCCCCTTGAAAGCCACGTGGACTAAGATGATATGAATAGTAAGCTGATAAAAAAGTAACACTTTCCTACACTAATGTACAAGGAATTTATGAAACCTTCTTAAACACACATGTGGGACTATTTAGTGCCATAAAAATAGTTTTGTTTTTTTTTTTAACAATTTTTATTCACAATTTTTTTTGTGGTATCAAATGTGTGTTTGGAACAAGAAAAATGGTAATGATTAAGGAGGAATGAGAATGAAGAGGAAAATGAGAAGGGAAATAATTATTGTGTTTGGAGTGAAGGTAATGGTTATAGGTAAAATGATTATTTGAATTTGGGATAAAGGTAATGATTTGGAGAAAAATAAAATAATGAATATAATAAGAGTGGAAAATAGTGATGTGATACATGAAAATTTGTTAAAGAGAGAATAAAAAATAGTTAGGAGGAGAATGAAAAAAGTGATTATGAGCAGAATGATTTCCCGATGAATCATTCCCCCATACGTGATTATGTGTTTAAGTAGTGTTTTTCTACACATATGGGAATATTTGTTGGTTGAATTTATGGAGCATTTAGAAATGAGTATTCACTAACTACTCATAATAAAAACACATCCAAACGAGTTGTCGTAACTACTCAAAATAACTTCTTATTTCTAACTACTCAAAATAACTCATCTTTAACCTCCTATTTCTAATTATTTATTTCTAACTATTTAAAATAACTCATCATTTCAAATATCATCCAAACAAACTATTGCACCTAACTCCTCTACAAAAAAAACTACATCTAATGGAGCTATTATAAAAATCTATATCTAAACGAGCTATTACAAAAACCTTAATTTCTAACTACCCTATCCAAACACCTCCTATATTTTCTATGTGGGTGGAAGTTTTTCTCTTAAAGAAAAAGGTCACTGGCTCGTAAATGACAAAACAAAAACAAAAGAAGTCATGATAACCAGAAGTTGGTGAAGGAGGACAAAGGGTTAGAGCGCGTGTCACTCACTCAAGCACAAGCTCATTCCATCCTAAAATTGATTCTAAAAAGAAACAATATAAACATAGGGCAGATTCATATTGATGAAAAGATGGGAAGATGGGAAAGATGGTCCCCATTAATCGCAAGCCTAATGGATATAATTAGTTTGTCTTTTTCACACAAAGAAAGAGAGAGAGAGAGAAGGGTATAGGGTTAAGAAGGAACCTGCGATGTCAGGCTTTTGACGGCTTCCCTTGTACTAGGCGTGCCAGTCCCACGCGCAGCCCCATCCTCCCCCCCGTCGTCTGTCTGTTTCGTACATGCTATGCATGTAAACATTTTGCTTTTTTTCCTTCCTTTCTTTCTTTCTTTCTTTACTCTACTCTCTGCCACCATAACAAACAAGTAGGTTCCACCCTACAGGTTTAGTATCCGCTATATATATTTATCAAACAAAAATCAAATTGCATAAATCCAACGACTTTCCCTTTCTCTCTTTCTCTTGTGTTTTCATTGACGAGAAGAAAACAAACAACTTTTTTCTAGAGATGCGTACATGTAATAACTCAAATTATAAAGAGAAACAACCGTTCCTAATTTGGAGAGATTACCATAATTTAAGATATGAACTTTCATGAGGTAGTCAATTGAAACAGGACTCTGATTTCCATGTTTTTCAATAGCTTAGGTAGTTGAGGAAAGAAACGGGGTGTGTGAGTTGTTCTCACAGAGGTGTACAAAAAAGACGACAACTGAATAACTCGGATTAACCAACCTAATCCGTAAGAGTTGAATAAGATTATAACTTTTTAAGTTGAATTGTCTTTTATTGTTTGGTTCCCACATTGACCAAATTTTTATTCGTTCAACACAAAGCAGTGTAAACTAATAATAATCTTTTATATATGGATAAAAAGATAGATTTTTAGTATGTAAGAAGGAGACTAACAAATAAGTCAAGTTCTTAGCATATTATTAATATGAAGCAAACACTATCAAAATAGACATTTTGCTTTCAAGTTTAATACTATAACTATTTTTTTTAGGCCGAAACTCAAACATAAATGAGTTGAGTTATATTGCTCTAATACTTAGAGATTGGATATGACACAACTATCATAAAATGACTCAATTGGTCAAAGAGGATCTTGAGTGCATAAGGTGATAGGTTCAATCCATGATGGTCACCTATCTAGGGATTAGTTTCTTGCGGGTTTTCTTATCCAAATGTTATAGAATTAGACGGTATATCTTGTGACATTAATCGAGGTACAAAAAAGCTGGCCCAAACAGTCTTGAATATATTAAAAAAAAAAAATAGGTTGGGAAGTGGATAGTTGGGTAGGCAGCTAAATGGGGGGAAAAGAAAATGGGAGAATCTAAAATAAATAAATAAATATAAAAAATTGGTAGTCATCGATTGGCGGGAAACAGATGGGTCCTGGAGAAAGGAAAAGGGGTGCTCGGGATCAGAGACGACTAAAGAAAAGGATCAGAATAGGGACAAAGAAGAGAGGGGGAAGAGTCCATAATTGAAAGAAAAGTAAAAATGGGGGCTCACAGCACAGCCACAGCTAAGCCTATTTGAATATGGTACATGCCTTTGCTTTACTCTTACAAAGCCAAATGAATAAAGACTCTAAATATTTGTTAATGCCCCAAGCTTCTGACAACTTATGGTCTCTTTCCCTTTTCCCTTTGCCCAAATCGCATCACTCTCCCGTTTCAAACAAATCCAAAAAAAAGCTAATTCAAAGTTAGTTTGTTCCCTTAAAATCTCAGGTTCGAGACTTAGTTAGACGTCTTTCGTTGCCGGGCCTAGAAATGGGCGTGGTTACCGTGCTTATAGTGGAACAAAACACCCAACCCAGAGAGAGAAATATGCATTAATTTACACAACAGCAGAGATTCAGAAACAAAAACAAAAGTAAACAAAATTAATCAGGTTTCTGATTGAAAGCTATGGATGAATATTAGAGGATAACACATTATGACAACATGGAAGAAGAAGAAGAAGGAGCAGAAGAATGATGTTGATATATTTAATTCAATCTTTAATATTCGAAAACGACTCATCGAAGCAAAAGCCAACTGTGATTCACGTACTTTTTCGGCGCCCTAATTCAATTCCTCTTTAACAGAGCCTAATCTGATTCTTTCATCTCCAACATGAAAAATCACAATAGATTGAAAATACATACAGTAATCATTCAAAATCATTCAAAAATGTCGAACACTCTTCAGTACTGTAATGGCGGTTGAATGAATCTATATTTGAAACAACATTCATAGAAGATGGATTATGAATCGATTTAAATCGCTCTCTGGATCAATAAAAACAAAATACGAACGGAAAAATAAGATGAACTGGATGAAGATTCTCTGAGAAAGTAATGCTCTGAATTTTTCCAGTAATGGCGTTGAATGAATCTTATATTTGAAAGAACATTAACAGAGTATGGATTATGAATCGATTTAAATCGCGGAAAAATAAGATGAACAGGATGAAGATTCTCTGAGAAAGTAATGCTCTGAGTTTTAGCTTACAAAGACGAGATCAAATCGAAAGATAAATCGGAAAAGTAAAAGCATAAAGAATCTAACCTCGCTTGAAGGATCCTCAGAAGCTTATCCACAAAAATCAAACTCAGATTTCGCCGCCGAAGAAACCACCGCCGCCAAGATACGAATTCCGGCTTCTCCTCCGGCGAAATTTACCGTCTCAAGCAATCTTAGCTTTAATCACTCGCTCGCAGCAATGGCAGCCAACGGAAACAGAATCAAAATCCCTAAAATATCGCTGAGCCGAGCATATTCGCGCTTAATTTCTGCAACTTCACTGACAATCAAAACATTCTCTCTCACTCCACTCCACTTTGATTCTCTGCCACAACCTCCAAACAAGTTACAACGGAATCAAAATGCAAATGAATCCCCGAAATCACCGCTCGCCGGAAAGCCCGCCGCCGTATACCGGCGACGTACAGCAAATTCCGAATCCAAAAATTCAAAAATCCAAAAAGAAAAAAAAAAAGTTCAGAAAGGGAAAGTTTGGGATATTATATAGTTCCGGGTTTTACGTTAAAGAGAGCCCAAAAATAAAGAAGTTCAAACGGAGAGGCCACCTATTTATATAAAGAGAATTTGAGTTAACAGCGTTAGAATTTTGGCCGTTAAGTAACGGCCAATGTCTTTTGTCAAACAGTGGATTGACGTTTGGTCATTACCACGGTGGACAGGCTGGGCCCACATGCTACGGTGACGTATTCGTTAGGATGGGGATCTCAAAAATACATTGGAAGTAGCGTACGTGGCGGGTTTTGATTGGAGATCAGCCTATGAGGAAAATAATCAACGGTGGAGATTTGTTTAATGTAAAATCTGTAGAATATTAGGATTTAGATAAAACCAGGGTACCTTTCAAAATCACTCATCAACCGAAATTTATAATGTGACTAAATTGTTTTAAATAATTATTTGATTTTTAAAATTTAAATTTATAACGTATCATTTTTTTCCTTTAATAAAATGTATGAATGCTAATTAAATTTTTAAAATAAAAATTGGAATTTTTTTTCCTTCAAAATTTTGTTTGATTACTACAATTTTTGGATAAGATGCAGGCATTCAAAACAAAAAATATATATAATAAAATTATTATTGTAGATTTAAATTTCAAAAATTAAAAATTAAATACAAAATAATTATCCACGCTTCAATTTTCAAGGTTGTTTCTGGTATTGTTTGTTTGTTTGATGGAATTTTGTTTAGTTTTAGAAAAGAATACAGTTCAAAGATTTAAGTGAGAGAAGTACTAAAAAAAGTGAGAAATAATATTCAGATTTTTTTTTTTTGTCGAGATTATTTATATTAGATAATGCAAATTCTTATTAATAATTCTTTTAAGAAAATTTATGGATAAATTTAGCTTTTCTATTTTAATTTTAGTAATTTAAATAAAATATATTTCATTCATGGTGAATTGTTTCATTTTCACTTTTCAACAAAAAAAAAAAAAAAAAAACAATTTTCATGATTTCAATTAATCTCATTAGTTTATTTTTAGTTAATTTAATTTAATTAAAGTTATCTATTTGACTTGATTGAAGGTATAAAATGTCTAATTTATATGCTTAATTGACATCATACATGTCTAAAAGAGTCGCATTGTTTACATTAAAAATATATCCTAAAATTATTGTACCTTTCAAAATCACTCATTATGGAGAAGCCCAACCTAAACGCTGTGATGGGCACTCCTAATCTTGTTTTAATTTGTCTATAAATCCTATATTTTATTGTACCTTCATTCAATTTTTAAAAATTATATTAAATAATTATATTATATTATAAATATTCATTAACATTATCTAAATATATATATATATATATATATATATATATATATTCAATAACATCAATTTTTTATATTAAAAAAAATGTGAGAAACCTAGTACATTTGTTGGCTACAAAGATTTAAGTGAATAAATTAATATTGCAGATCAACTTTTTTGTTTGTTTGTTTGTTATTCTTGCCGAGATTATTTATAATAGAAGATGTAAGTTTTTTAATAATTATTTGTGTGAACTTTGTTACAAATATCAAATTCTATCAACTCTGTTTTAATGTAAAAAAAAAAAAAAAAAAAAAAAAAAAAAAAAAAAAAAAAAAAAAAAAAAAAAAAAAAATTCTGTGTGAACAGTTTTTCTTTTTTTAAAAAAAAATTTATATTTCACCAAAATATTTCAAGCTTAGTTGTTCTAATCAATTTCACTTATTTATTTTCAATCCGTTGAAGTCATCAATTTCATTTTATTAAAGGTATAATATTGTGGATTTGATTGAATAATGGTTTCCCTTTTTAATTAATAATGACAATCTCTTTATTTATTTATTTATTTATTTATTTATTTATATGCTTAGACGCCTACATATATTTTATTTTATAACACATAACTAAATTTTTATGGAGCTAGAGGAGAGGGATCTAACGACAACTTATACAACTTAATAATCATGAAGGTATAAATTTGACTCTTCGATCTCTTAAATTTCTGTTAAACTATAAAAAGTATAAAAAAAACCAAGAACAAGAAACAAGATTGAGAATAGTTAGAGATAAAATTTTATTTTTGTTTCTTTTGATTTCAAAAAACAAGAAAGAAAAGCGGTCGTTTAATTTGAGGTAATTTGAGATTTCAGAAATATGAATTACCTAGTTTGTTTTACAAAAAAAATGAGAGATACGTGGCATTTTAAGAGGTTATATATAGAAAAATTGTAATTGTTAGGTCATTTTAAAGAAATAATTGCAAATTTTTCATAAAAATAAAATAATTATAAATTTAATTTCTCATTTTTTATTTTTGGAAATTGTTTTTTACAAAATCTCATTATGTCCTCGACATCATTAATTACAAAATCCTATTTGCAATTACTTTCATTTAAATTAAATTAACATTAATTACAAATTCAAATTTTACAATTAATGCAATCTATTAACTTCCTTGTTTGTACATTCCATAATTAATTAATGTCTTGGTTTCAAATTTCATTTCTCAATTTTTGGAGATACTAAAAAACGTTTTACTTGCTTCCTCACCCAATTTCCGACCTATC
>JBBMEF010000022.1:13211463-13243356 GCA_037832685.1 Sicyos baderoa
ATTTTTATAATATTTTTAAATATATTTTCAATTAAATATGATTAGTATGCATATAAAAAAATGATAAATATATCAAAACGATAAAAAATCTATTTTAAAAATTGGATAAGAATTTGTATGTGTGTTCAAAATATACATATCAATATTAAAAAAAAAAAGTGAGGGGTAAATTTTGATATAAAACCTAAAAAATTCTTAATAAAAATTATGATTATTATGAGTTACATACTTGCAAACTTGCCAAAACACAACTAACCTAATCATAATTGATATAGATTATGTATTTTAAATTTTGTAACACTCAAATATTGTTAATGTCTACTGCATTTACAAAATTATATATATATATATATATATATATATATTCAAATTAAAAAAAAATAGTAAAATACATATTTTAACTCATATATTATATAATTTGTTTTAATTCAATTAAACTTACTTATTTCTACGGTCGACAAGTTTTTTGTTTTTCAAATGAATTAATGAATTCATTTTCACTAAAAAAAAATCATATCACCCTTGAAAAAGCTTAAGACTATGAGATTAATAAGACTACATGATTTCAATTTAATTAAGTAATTAAATTTGAACTTAAAATAGTGTTCAACCACACTCAATACAAATTAATTTTATTTATAATCAAATTTCATTATTTTAGATCATATTTTCTAGAAATTTCTATTTGACAAAAAATACACAAAGCCGGTCACTTCATTATCTTAAAAATTAATGAAAATTAATGACGTATTTAATTGGATTAAAAATAGGCACACAAATGACTACCTAAATAGACTTATGTCAATTGTCTTTTGAGACTTACAATTTCCTAAAAACCTAAAGCCTGAAGTTTCAAGCTCTCTATTTATAGAGTTTCTATGACCTTCAAATGAGCTTGTGCTTTGGTTTGGGTTTGACCTATTTTAACTTGGCAAAATTCTAAATAATATTAAGTGGGTATGATTACGTTAAATCTCTTATCTTCTAACTTAATTATCAAATTTGATAAAAATATATTATATTCTATGTTATAAAACGATGAAAATCTAAATATCTAAATAATAATGTAAATATATTTGTTTTTTTTTTTTTTTTTTTTTTTTTTTTTTTTTTTTTTATATTCAAATAGAAGATTACATATGACATGTTTGTAATTTAGAGTGTGACTTAAGGATAAAATCGTCCAAAAATGATTTTCCCATTAAACCACAATTGTATATGATGATAAATACAGTTCAATTACATTATCACGTATTATAAATACATTAAGAACTATTCTAACAAAATAATTACAAATGTAGAATTTGAAAATATTTGCATATATACGTACAAATACAATTTAGTATTGCATTATTAATACTCACCAATATAGTATTAAAATATTAATACAGTATTATGTATTATTAATATAGTATGAATTATTATAACAAAATACTTACAAATGTAGTCAAATTTAAAAATATTTGCATATATAGTTACAAATACAGTAAAATATTGTATAATTAGTATTCATTAATACAGTATTATGTATTATTTGCATCTATACTTATAAATACGGTTCAATATTGTATTATTAATACTTATTAATAAAATATTATTTATTATTAATATAGTATTATTAATAGAATATTATGTATTATTACAGAATTACGTATTATGTATTATTTTTATTTATTTGTTTTTTTAAACACATAATTATGTATTATTAATACCATATAATTATTAATATCTATGATTACTATTTTTTTTTTTTATAAAAAACGACCGTATTTATAATTATTTTTTGCATTTTAATAATCTCGTAAATTCTCAAAATAATATCCATAAATCCTTATTTATTCATAACATGTATTTATGTATTAATACATAATTAAATATTTGATGGAGTTACCATCACAATTTTCACACATTTAATGGCGATGACTTTTTGCACTTCAAATTGTTTTCCAAAAAGAAAGTTTATTACATGTTCACACATTATTTATGATATTAATGTATTAAATTTTGGAATCATGACCATTTCTTCAATATGTTAAGTTCACAAAGTTATTGTTAAATAATTATTAAATAATACAAATAAATATAAAGTTTGATAAATTAATATTTAAATGTTAGATAAATACTTTTATATATATATATATATAAAGAATAAAGATATATTAATTGTGAAATATGGTACTAATTTAATATTTATACTAAGTAAAAGAACATAATACTTATACATAATATGGTCAATATCACAAAAACAACATGAATACATAATTAATTTTAAAAAAATTAATACATAATTCTTTAATTATTTGAAACTTGTATTTATTTATTAATATATGATTAAAGTGGTTTATTATTTTGAAAAAATCAAAACAACATAAAAGAAAAGAATTAAAAGAAAAAAACGATTTGGGGAGATTTTTTAGGAAGATTGAAAAAGCCACAGTTATGAGATTTTTTTTTGTAAAACGTTGATGTAAGGGGATGGGAGGTTATTTATGTCTTTTACTATAGAAGGGAAATTCTATTGAAAAGCAGCTGCTTAGTTTTGCTAAATACATTAAATATGACCGAAAGGAATAGTGACACAATAATTTCATTGTTTGGTTGTAAACCAGTTCAACACCAACGTCACGGATTCGAACCTGAAAGAATGGGTATTTCTAATCTACTACTTCAATTTGTACTAAAAAAATATATTAAATATGAATATTTTTGTAATTTGTTCATCTAATCCACTCTTGCTAAAAGCCCAACAAAAAAAATTAATAATTTGTTAGGTATGAGATATTTCTAAAATTAAATTAGGTTAGAAATTTGTTTTCCCAACATTCTTTTTTCTTAATATTCAAATTTTGGGTGTTTTCAGTGAAATGAAATTATTTTGATAATGTATTTTGAGTAATTAGATGATTGGAATTTTCTTAATAGCTTATTTAGATGTATATTTTTATGAAGGAGATTCATCTAAAAAATTGTTTGATTTTTTTTATAGAAGAGTTAGAGACAATATATTGTTTATATTTTATTTTAAAATAAATAGTTAAAAATGAATGATTCAAAATGAGTGGTTGAAAATGAGTTATATTGAGTAGTTATAAATGAAGAGTTATTTGAATAGTTATAAATAAATGATTATAAATAAAGACTTATTTTGAGTGGCTAAAAATGAGAGTTGTGTTTTGAATATCTTGAGTAATTTGTTGGGAAAATTATCAAACATGCACATAAATTATTACATTTTTGTCAAACTTACCCTTGAACTTTGAAAAGTTTCAAAAATAACTTTAAACTTTACAAAACGTGTCAAAAATATCCTTATCATTAATTTTGGATGGAAACCGTTAGAGGATGTTTGAGAATTGATGTTAAGGAGATGAAAAGAGAGGTAGTGGAAGAGGTTGAGGAAATAGAGTGATTATGATGAGTGAAGTACTTGTGTTAGAAATTAATGTTTATTAGTAGAGAGATTGTAAAAACCTTGTTTGAAAATTGATGTCTAAAAGAGAAGATATTCATTATTATATTAATCTTTTTATTGTAATTATTGAATATTTGAATAATGATGATAGTACATAATGATGTTGAACTTATGGTTGATGATATAATTTATTGAATTATTTATATTATTGTGTATATGAATTATTTTGCATTTTTTAAACTCCAGATTTCTATTTTGTTATATCAGTTGTACATAAAAAGAATTATACAAAAAAGTAGTGCATACAAAAGTTAAGAAAATAATAAAATAATAGTGTTCTCTTTTGGTTACTTAATTTTAGTGTAATTGAGTTTACATATATTTTTTACCCTCATAATATTATGCAAGTTCCATTTTCATTCTCTATCTTTTTAACTTGTTTCATAAAATGATAAGAACAACTAATTATAATTAATTTATGTTTTTATTATTGATTCGAATCATTAAATTTTAAATATTATTAATTTTCTAAAAAAAAAAAAAAAGTTGATCAACATTTTATCTTTTTTATAGTGATTTCATTTTTCCTCTAATTTTTCTATTATCAAAATTATTTAGAAAGTAATTATCTATTAGTAACAAAATTGAAATTAATAAATGGTTAATTAGAGTATATTGAAATGTGAATTAAGGTTGTTAAACAAAATATCTGCAATTTATTAAAAATAAAAAATAAAAAATAAAAAATAAAATATCTAAAATGAGGAAGAAATTTTAAATGAATAAATGGAATGGGCCCACAAGCTGCCACCGGGAGCCAGGGTATTGTTGAGAGGTTGGAAAAAAAAATGTAATTTCGGCAAGTCCATCATCTCCTCTTCTCTTCATAACACCTATTCCCAATCAAGGTGATGAGCTAACTCCATCCTCTCCTCTCATTAATACCGGTCTTCAAACGCCTCATAAGATTTTGTTTCAAAAATACTATTAAATTTTAAAAAAATTAAAAAATACTTTTAACCTTAAAAAAATATTAAATTTAAATAATTTAGCTTCCAAATATTTAAATTTAATGTGTTAAACTTTTACTGAAATAAACTAGAAATTCTCGATGACTCATAAAAACTTTTAAATTGATATTCGTTATTAACACGCAAGTAAACCATTGAATTTAAAATTTTAAAAGCAGGTTATAACGATCAATACAACTCATGCCCACCAAATACCGATTTTGGTTTAATGAGATTTGATACCATAGTATATTATATGAGGTCCACCTCAAAATCAATTAGTCATCAATGAAATAACTCATATCTCTTTTATATTGTTAGGTCTCCACTTTTTTCGATGTGGGATCCTTAACAAACCCAACCCTACATTTTTTGGTTGGGTTGGGTCTCCACCTAGACTTAGTATAGTATTATATATATATATGTATATGTGTGTGTGTGTTTACATATTTATGTGGTATGAATTGTGTTCTTTTTTATATAATAATGAAATTAGTACAACCTGAGAACCCAACCCAACCTAAAAATATTAGGGTTGAGTTGGGTTGTTCTATGCATAGTATTGGAAGGGTTGGATGATTGACCAACCCGAAAAGTGTGGTTGATCCAAAAATTTCTCTAACCCAACCAGACCATGTACATTCCTAACCATTGCATAGTAAAATAAAATTTTCTATCTTTATATTTTTAACTTATTGATACTTTTATGTCATGGTTATTTAATTAGTTGAAATGTTAGTAAATTAATTTATTAAAATATTAATTGTTGATTATTGTTGATCATTTTACCTTCGCTTTTAGATGCATACAATTATTAAAAAATCATTAAATGTTAGCTTCAACTAACTAGTATTTATTGTTCATTGCAACGTGCTTTAAAATTTCAAATATAATGTTATATTTGCAATTGATAATAGGAAACTTAGAAATTTAAATAAATTATAAGGTTTTAATAAATTATAAAGTTATGAATGAATTATAAAATATAGTTGTAATAATAAAGAATAAAACTCAAATGGAAAGCCTTCCTCAGACATCAAAAAACTTTTTGTTCAACTCACACAAAAATTTGACACATTAAATTCAAATATTTAGAAAGTTAAATTATTTAAGATTATATTTTTGTTAAGATCAAGAGTATTTTTAAAACTTTTAAAAGTTTGGGGTATTTTTGAAATAAAAACTTAACGATTCCCATCCAAAATTAAAGGTAAATGTATTTTTGAAACGTTTTATAACGTTCAGATGTACTTTTGAAACTTTTAAAAATGGAGGAGTAAGTTTGAAAAAGATAGTTTAAGGATATATTTGATACTTTAGCCTAATTTATCTCAAAGCAATTTTTAGAAGTGGGAGTAGTAAATGGCAACTTTTTTTTTTGTAAGTACATAAATTACAATGATTTTTTTATTTTTTTTTTGGGTTTTTGCAAGAATAGACCAATTCTAAATTGATAAAATATTTACAACACCGGGTAAATTTGAAAATATTTAGCAACCATAATCAAATATAATATATTGTATAAAATAATATTTTTTATACTGAATAACTAATATATAATATAATATGACAAGTATTATTTATAATATAATATGACAAGTATTATTTATATTGTATATTTGATTATGAATGCTAAATATTTTTAAATTTACATAAATCTGTAATTATTTTGTAAAATTGGACTATCTAATAGAGAATAAGTGACCATGTTAATTCCCCTTAAAATTAACAAACAAAACACCCCATGGTGCACTCACATGTGCCTCACTGAGATTATTTTATTATTATTTGTAAATTAGTTTTTTTTTTTCTTTTTTTTCTTTCTTTGTTTTGTGAACGAGTTTTAAAATTTTAATTGAATATAACACAAATTTTGATTTTGTTTTGTGTCTAAACGGGTCCACAGCAAGCGAGGTGCACCTTACCGGTCGCCACCTTGTTTTGAAAAATATTTGGATTTCGTCACGGCGCCAACGTCCATATTATCGTCACCGCACCATCTCCGTCACCACCCAATCACCTTCCCCCACGTGGCAATCTCTCTCCCATCACCCCTTTTCCTTTTACACTTGCGTGGGATCCCTCGCCCTCATTCCATCAGAATCTTTACTCGCATTCCCAATCGTCTGATCTCGCTTTCCCACCACTTCCGAGATGTCGCCGCTTCTCCGATCCCGGTGATCCGGCGCCTCGCCGGACCGCCCGACAGTTTATCTCTGAAAGTCAATTTCCTTTTGCTTTGTCCTTTGAAAGGGAGAATGAGTCTTTACTGGTAGCCTCAATTTCCAAAAGTGAATTTGTGAGGAATTTGGAATCGAGGTCGAGAATTTTCAAAGTTCTTGTCCTTGCCATGCCGGACGTCTGAATCTACGCTTTCGATTGTTTTCTTCTGCAATTCTCGGCGTTGCGATGACCGATCGAGTCACCTGAGCTCTCACTGATGTTGTGGAAGCATAGATTCTTTTCTGAGCTTCCGAATCTACGAGTCTGGGCATACTCTACTTGATTATTTCTGATTTTTATTTTGCTCGACCGGTGGAAGGAATTGATCTGGCACAGATCAGTTTGCTGTTAAAGATATGTCTTCGAAGGTTGTGTATGAAGGTTGGATGGTTCGGTACGGCCGGCGGAAGATCGGAAGGTCCTTCATTCATATGCGGTATTTCGTGCTTGAATCTCGGTTGCTTGCGTATTACAAGAAGAAGCCTCAGGACAATCAAGTAGGTGTTATGTGATTCACTTCAGGATTTTCAGTTTTCCGTTTCGTGTTTTTTGTTTCTAGTGAAGTTGTTGCATCTTCGTATAATGCAACTGTGGAAGAATGGCTGAATTACGTCATATCTGCATTCTTACATTTTTTTTCTTGATCGAAATGCATTTCTTACGTGCCTATTTTACGATCTTTCGATGCAGGTTCCGATTAAGACCATGGTAATTGATGGAAACTGTAGAGTAGAGGATCGTGGCTTGAAGACACAACATGGACATGTCAGTTTTTTATTCTTCTATTTTTGCTTTCTTTAGCAATGTGTTTGTCTTCTGATTGCGAGGATGAATGCTATTTATATGATCGAGCTGAACCAAACAGTCTATTAACAACTCCGAACGTGGACACCGTACTTGTTATACTTCAGTTATTTTAAGTTGCAACAAGTAGGCTGTAGTGCATTGGCAGAATTTGCTGCAAATGAGGACTAAATCTTCTCGTTGTTTTTGTTTTGTATTTTTCTTGCGGGGAGGGGGTTGCGATTGTTTGCAGTTTGGACTCCTATCGAGTGAATTATTCGATGGTGGGTTTGGTCATAACTCAGGATCACTATGCTTGTATAGTCCACGGTGCCATCAAAAAAGAAAAATGAGCATCCCTATGATTCTTTGCCAATTGTTACATATATTGTGCAATGCAATATTGAAGGCAGAGTGCAAGACTTATAATATTTTTCATATTACCGGTGAATGAAGCAAAATTATGGTTATAGTTTGTGTTGGTTGATATAATTACATTTATCTTAACCCACCGGTTCAGCTTTTGGATTGATTAGTGGTTTTAACATAATTCAACGAGGTATCAGAGCAGGAGGTCCTAAGCTTGAGTCCCTATCAAGTCGTTTTCTCCCCAATTAAAATTTAATTCCACTTGTAGGGCATTTCTCAAATTCCTAAGCCCACAAGTGAGAGAGTGTGTTTGATGATATAATTAAATTTACTCAAACCCACCAGCTTAAACTTTTAGATTGATGGGTGGTTTAACATAATTCAACAGTTTGGTAGCTTAATTTGATATTTTCAGCTTGTAGTATCAGAAAATCCTGGGTTATAATAATTTCCCCCCTGAAGTAGATATCTAACCACTCTAGTTAGAGAGAACTTGTCTCAACTTTTTTCTTCTTGTTTCTAAGTTGCTTATTTTCTTTCTATCCTTTCTTTTACATAATATTCCATGTACAACTGATGACCTGCACATAGTTATTCCTTCCAATTTTCACTCACCAACATACTTGGTTGTTGGCTGAGTTAGTGACAAGTATACGTATTTCATATCAGATCACCAACTGTTAGGATTGCCATTTCATAGTTCGTAATTATCATCCTCTCAAGTTTTCTGCTGTTTGTAGTGTGAACAATGGTGCTAGCTAGCACTTCTTAAATGGGTATTACTTTTAATGATCTATTTCAATTCCCTTTTTTTTGTAGATGGTTTACGTCTTGTCTGTTTACAACAAGAAAGAGAAGTACCATCGAATTACGGTTTGTTTCTAACTCCACTCACTTGATTGATGAAGATTGTATGATTTGTTTTTACCATCTTACATATGAATAATTAAGCTACTGGTTTTCTTCTATACTTCATTTTTTATGGTTATCAATTGCTATTTTGTGGATATGAGAGGGGGTGGCATATCTTTATTTTATTCAGAATTGAATAAATATTCCATGTTGCAAAGTATTTTTGGGGCTTCACATTCTCTATGTTTTTCATTATTGATTTTTTGCATGACGATGGTGAAATTTTGTTGAACTGGACATACTTTGGAATGCACTGATTTTAGTCAGCATGTGCTTTGCAGATGGCAGCCTTCAATATCCAAGAAGCATTATTATGGAAGGAGAAAATAGAGCTTGTCATTGATCTGGTAATTTTCAGATTTCTGTTATTTGAAAGCTCATAGTCAAAGAGTCCTTGCTTTTAGTCTTTTCATATATGGATGAAAAGCTTACTGTTTTCAATCTAAAAAATATATTGTTAATTTTGTATAATGATGAAAACCATAACAATATTGAACAGTTATTCTCCTCTTATTAGGTAGAATGTCTTGGATACTATACTACCATAATGCCAATATCAATTGGGAGGATGTTGAAAACCAAACAAAAATCCATTTCTTATTTTATTTTAGTTTCTGTGATGCGTTCTTTGCCTTTCTTGGGCATTGATATTCGTCATATCCATGATTCACCCCTTGATTAAACATTTGTGCTAGTTATTTTTTCGATTACTAAATATCATGAACTGATAATTTGGATCTCATCTACATGTGGATATGTCAGCACCAAGGCTCACAAGTTCCAAATGGGAACAAATTTGTATCTTTCGAATATAAATCTGGGATGGATAGTGGGAGGACTGCTTCCTCCTCAGACCATGAAAGTCAGTGAGTACATTTTCCCTCGGTTTGTATCTAAATATCCTGTTCAGCAATTTACTTGGAGTTTCTGTAACTTGGTAACTTATGTTGATCATTCCTTTTATAGAAATGTTTACCAGTTAAACATCTCTTTTCTGTCTAATGCGCATTTTTGTGAGACTTATCTTCCTTATTTCCGAAACATCACCAGGATCAGTGCACAGGAGGATGAGGATGATGCTCATCCTAATTTATTGCGAAGGACAACCATTGGAAATGGTCTGTAAATTGTACTTCTTCTTCTCACTTTTCTTTCCATGATGTTGCTCTCAATTCTCATTTTTTAAATTCTTTACCATGTAATATGTGGCAGGACCTCCAGAGTCAATATTTGACTGGACCAGGGAAATAGATTCAGATTTTTCAAATCAAAATGCCAATAGTCAAGCTTTTTCACGGAAGCATTGGCGTCTAGTTCAGTGCCAAAATGGTCAGCTATTTGTTTTATTCGTGTTATAGCACGTGTTACTTGGAGAATTGCATTTGTATTTTCATGTTTGTGGTACTATCAACGAATTTGACAAATCAATTTGAGGTTTTCTCAATTTGGTTATTGGCAGGACTTCGCATCTTTGAAGAGCTTGTGGAAGTTGACTACCTTGTATGTTGTTCCTCTTAATTTACACATATGAGTAGGCTTTGTCGTTGATTAGTTTATATATGATAATTTATAAATTCTCTTTGTAGCCAAGGAGCTACAGTAGGGCAATGAAAGCTGTTGGTGTAGTGGAGGCTACTTGTGAGGAAATCTTTGAACTTGTCATGAGCATGGATGGAACACGGTTTGAGTAGGTGTTTCCCTTTTCAATTTGAGACACTTGTAGACTTGGTGTAAAAGTTTATTTTGTTTTTTGATATTCTTTTTCGATGAAAAAAGTTAGTACTTTTAAAATGGATGATAAATGAAGTCGTTTTGTATCTAACAATAAACAATGCAAAAGAAACATAATTCAGATCACATAAAAGCTAATTTATTATTTTTCTTTGTGCATTTTTATAATGCTTTCATCGAAACAAATGAAAGAGATCACTAAATTAAAGGAGTATACAAAAAAAGAGACCCCCTTATAAAAACAATCTCCAATTAAGAGAAATAATTTCTAAAGAATGATTACAAAACAACTTAAAAATAGAGGTCTGGAGAGAAACATAGAATTCAATGAGGCTCTAAACGTTTGCTCAAGATCTTGTCACCCCTTTAAAAATTCTATTGTTTCTCTCCCCCAAAACCTCCACAAAATGGCATATACAGCAGCTTGCCACAAAAGGACCATTTCTCACGAAGGAGACGAGGAAGAAAGAAACTCCACCAACATATCTCTGTTGAGACTCTGTCTGGCTAAAACAAACCCAAACTCAAAAAATAAATCCCTTAAGGAAGAAGATGAGTAATTGACTGAACAACCAAAGGAGTGACAAGAGAAACCTTTGGAAGGACTAGGCTCCAACAACAAACGTTTATGCGACTCGGACACAAGAAAAATATCCTAATAAAGTAAGTAAATCGATAAACTCAGACGACTCCTTGTTAGTAAGTGGGTGCTTGAACCCTTGAAATAACGAAAAAAGACTCCCATAATGGGTTAGGAAATCTGCCACTTTACAATTTTTCTTACTAGATTAATGGAAAGGACAGGTAAACAACGAGTTGAGGGGTCTAGCCCCTAACCACCTAGGAAATTCTTCAATATTGCATTTCCAAAGATACGTAAACAACGAGCTGATGGGTTGGGTTGAGTTGGATTGGATAAGTGACCAACCCGAATTTTTGGGTTGGGTTAAAAATCTCTCCCAACTCAACCCATGTACACCCCCAAATTAACACCCTCCTAGAGAAAATTTATCATCTTCTCCCTAGTCCCTACTTTTACTGACCGACACGGGAATCCTGAACTGGGAAAGAAAATAAGTAGGGATTCCACTAAGGGCGAATTGAATGAGAGTTGACCTCCCCCTTTCGAAAAGAAACTCTTCTTCCATGAAGAGAGGCATTTACGAATACTACACACAATAGGATCCTAAAAGGAGGGAGCTCTAACGAATGGCCTAGAGGAAGGTCAAGGTAAGAAGAAGGAAAAGACCTACCCAGTCAACCATCTGAAGCTTCTCAGGATTATAATTCAAGCCCAGACTCTAACCTCTATTAATCTTTAAGCAGGACACTTCCTCAAGGAAAGAGAGAAGATTGTTAAGGTTCTTAAATGAGGCCCCATCTCCTAAAGAGAAATAAATTGTAATCAAATTAAAGGTGAGAAAGAGGTAAATTGTCCTTGTCACTTAAAAATCCAACCAAAGATTTTATTAATAACCCGTGAAATAATCCTACTTAGCACATCCACCACAAGGACGGAAAGAAATGGGGACAAAGGGTCACCTTGAATCTTGCCCCATCTCCTAAGGAGAAATAAATTGTATCATTTGCAAATTAAAGGTGAGAAAGAGGTAAATTATCCTTGCCACTTGAAAATCCAACAAAATATCTTTTAATACCTCGTGAAATAATCCTACTTAGCACATCCACCACAAGGACGGAAAGAAATGGGGACAAAGGGTCACCTTGATGAAGACCTCTAGTGGCTTGAATCTTGCCCATAGATGTTCCGTTTACTAGAATGGAATATCTCACATAGCTAAGACAACTCTAAATCCAAGACCTACATTTGTTACCCAAAACCTTTCTTAGCCATAACTTTGTCCAAAAAATTTCAATCCACATGATTGAACGCTTTTTCAAAGTCAATTTGAAGAGCACATCTTCCAGATTACCCAATAATCATCAATGGCTTCATTAGTAACCAATGATTGATCAATGACTTGTCTCCCTTCAATGATGGTACTTTGAGAATCAACAATTGTGGTGGGAAAAACATTTCTTAATCTATTAGCCAAAAATTTGGCTAAGATTTTACAAACGCTGGTAACAAGGCTAACCGACCTACAGTCCCCCACGCTTCTAACCTTATCCTTTTTCGGAATGAGGCAAACGAAAGTTACATTCATACTGCATTACATGCCATTTTCCCTTTGTCATTACATGCCTTTGAAGCATTTATATGAAGGCCTATGTGTAGTAATTTTCTCTGGAGAATCTTCACCGCATTATTTGTCATTATATTCTTAAATTGTGATTTCCTGCAGCCTATTTTAAGTGTTTGTGCTTCTCAAAGTTTTCTTTATGTATTTGGTAGGTGGGACTGCAGTTTCCAGTATGGTAGCTTAGTCGAAGAGGTGGATGGACATACAGCGATACTCTACCACAGGCTCCAGCTAGACTGGTTTCCAATGTAATATGCCTCTCAAATACTGATTTCTGTCTTTTCATATTAGAAAAGGCTAGTGCCTGTTTCTCAATTTTGCATACAAAGATTTCATATGCATAATTACAATCACATGTAAATTAAATGAAGTGGAGTTTTGATAATAGTCACGTTTAATTCCTTAACAATAACCATTCTGTTATCTGATTTCTATGCATTGGTTGCTGCTCCTCCATTCTTTCCAATAATCATTACCAACCCCCTAAGTGGCTTCTATTTTCTAACTCAGAATGCTTCTCACTTGAATATGGTTCCTATCTACATCTTAAATACTTCTTGCCAAAAGCTGATCTACTGTCATTTGATTAAAAAAAGAAAACTTTCAATTATTTTGAAGCATATTATCATTTTGGTACAGAACGTTTCAAGTTCCTGTCAATTGTCTCATAGCATTTCTTTTTCGTTTTGTTTTTTTTAAATGAAGCTATAATTTTTTAATTAAAAAACCCCCTCTTCCTGATTTAATTCAAGTAGGGACCGAGGAGGTCTACCATCGATTAATGTTTCCTAGGTTCTAGGATATCTGGTAATTTGGGCTGCATTACATGCCCTTTGTCATTAAAATTTGTGGGGAATGGTGCAAAGTTTTCTCTCTTGGTTTTCCTTTTCCTATTATCAGTTTCTCATGTTGTTACAGGTTTATATGGCCCCGTGACCTCTGCTATGTACGTTATTGGCGTCGGAATGATGATGGAAATTATGGTTAGTGTTTGGGTGATCAACTGTTGTTGTTTTGACTAGTAGTGAATTACTTTTCTATTCTTCTTGTTGTCATGCAGTGGTATTATTTCGCTCAAGGGAGCATGGGAACTGTGGTCCACAACCCGGGTATGTGCGGGCTCATATTGAGAGTGAGTATTCAAACCTTCTCATTTAGGACTGACATTTTGAAGGATAGAACTAACTATTTGACAATGAGTTTACATGCCATCTCAACTGCCTCCTTTTTTTTTCTTCTGATTTTCTAAGGTGGGGGATTCAATATATCACCTCTGAAACCTCGAAATGGGAAGCCAAGAACTCAGGTGCAGCATCTCATGCAGATTGATCTGAAAGGATGGGGAGTTGGCTATTCGTCATCATTTCAACAACATTGTCTTTTGCAAATGTTAAATAGTGTTGCTGGTAGGTTGTTCTTCTAGCTCTTGCTTGCACTAGGAATTTATAAAATTGAATTATCACAACCGTGATGCTTAGTTTCTGAAGCTGGCATGTGCTGAATTATTTCTCTCTTCTTTCTTAAGATTTTCTATACAAAGGAAAAAAAGGAATTTAATAGGAGGGAAATATAGGATAGAGAAATTAGATCATGTGCTAAGATTTGATGACGGTATTGAAGTTCAATAAAAGAGAAGTTACTTCTTTTTTACTTCAAGGTTGGAACTGGTGAATGATGGTTGAGAACCAGAAATTAGAGGAATTTTTTCTGATGTTTTCTTTCATGAAGGTTCATAAATAAGAGGATGGAAGTTTCTTGAATGTGTGTGTGTTTTTCCTGGTTATTATCAGGTGCATTTGGCAAAAGAGAAACAATAGAACTTCAAAGATAAAGGTCAAAATAATACTAAATTATTGTATTTTATATCTAGCAGAAAATACATCTTTTATCTTTGTTATGGTGTCTATGTAGCTAGTTTGGTGATAATTTGTTATATTATATTTTCCACTATCGCCTTCTCTTGGTGTTCTATTACTTGTTAGAACTTTGTCTGCCTCTTTTTACTCTAGACAAATATATTGCAATGGAGATTGCACATTCCATATTCCGTCATGTTCCTAAAACCCTTCGGTATTTTCAAAGCAGATTTAGGTAGAATAGGCGTGGCGCCTAAGAAGCACAAACACTTGAGTTTGGCTAACGTGACCATGTCTGACACATGTCAGAAAATTATTGGACCTTCGTCAGCACAAAAAATGTGTTAGATACTAGTTGTACAAAGTCAATATAGGTTCAACATTTATTAGACCTATGTACTAGCATATAAATACACAACTTATGGACTTTGAATATCCTCCGGTAAAAATGTATAGTTTAATAAATGTGTTCTTTCTGTGTCTATGTTCTACATTAAAAAAAAATAATGTGTCACACTGTATATCTCAGTGTCGTATCCGTGTCTCATATTTGCATTTGTGCTTCTTAGCTTATGCTAATGAATGCTATATAACTTCGTTTTATAAATCATGCAGTCATCATTTTCTTCTTTTTTTTTCATACGGATAGGGCTGCGCGAATGGTTTGCACAAACTGACAATAGGAATGCTCCTCCGAGAATGCCAGCTATGGTAAATATGGCTTCAACTACAGTTTCCTCACAGAAGAGCCTGAAACTGAAAGCCCAGGGGTCCAGTGTTCATGCTAGCTCTTCTTCTATTGACCAAATGAGTGTTGCACATAGAAATTCTGTGATGTTGGATGAATACTCTGACGAAGAGGAAGAATATCAAATACCTGAGTGCGAACAAGAGGTACAAGTTGCAGTTAAAATCATTGTGGAATTATTATTAGCATTTTTAAATAATAAATTTATAAATAAATTGTGATTCATATCATTATATAGGTACAAGTTGCAGTTAAAATCATTGTGAAATTATTATTAGCATTTAAAAAAAATAAATTTATAAATAAATTGTTATTATTATCATTATATGTACTTTTTGGCATATTTTCCCCGTTAGACTAACTGTTAAATTTTTAGGTGTACCCTAATGAGCAAGAGAATGATATCAAGCGAGCAGGTAAATGTTTTATAAACACCAGCATTCCTAAATTATTAAGGATAAATACTTTCTTAGTAGTGCTGATTTAATTTAATATTTTGATGAATATAAGCCTTGGAAGAAGAATCAACAGAGCGAATTGATTTCTCCAGTTTCTCGGGAAGCGTAAGGCATGATGACCGTGATGCTTCTCGGGACTGCTGGAGAATTTCAGATGGGAATAACTTCAGAGTTCGTAGCAAGACCTTTTGTTTCGATAAGACTAAGGTTCTTTAAACTTTTTCTGTTGCCTTGGATATTCCTCTGGTTCTGTTTTCATTTCCTTAAGTCCGATTCTGTTTAGAGAACACTGATGTCCGTGCTTAATGTTGTGTTTGAAGATTCCAGCTGGGAAGCATCTACTGGATCTGGTTGCTGTTGATTGGCTGAAGGACACAAAAAGAATGGACCACGTTGTCAGGCGGCAAGGGTGTGCGGCTCAAGTAAGTTCTTAGTAGCTTCCATACTTCATCTTTTCTTTTCTCTTCCCTGAAAAAAGTTGGCTGGTACTTTTTCACTTACAAACTTACTCATGGGTTAACGATAGAACATCCCAAGAACCCTTAAAAAGACACTTAGAAAGTTACCACCCACTGTACGTATAACATTTATGATAACTAATAGTTAGACATAATTAAATTTACCCCAACCCACCAGCTTAAGCTTTTGGGTTGATTAGTGGTTTAACATAATTCAACATGGTATCAAAGTAGAAGGTTAGATGAGTTCAAGTCCCTGTCAAATCGTTTCCTCCCCAATTAAAATTAAATTCTACTTGTAGGGCATTTCTCAAATTTCTAAGCCCACAAGTGAGGGGAGTAATAGTTGACATAATTAAATTTACCCCAACCCATCAACTTAAGCTTTTGGGTTGATTGGTGGTTTAACATAATTCAATAAAAATCCATGCGTCATTGAATAAAAATATAGAAAAATGCTCCAATCAAGCATGACCTATAGGATAATTACAAAAAGTTATTACACACTGAGGCTCAAAGGAAGCCATGGAACCTAACAAAAGACCTAGCCTACTCCTAGAACCTCTCAACCCCTCTAAAAACTCCATTGTTTCTCTCACCTCATAGGACCATAGACTTCTTAAATTAGCACAAAGCTGGCAAGCTGCATAAAACGAACCTTATCACAGTAGTGCGAGTTCAACTGAAACTCCTATAACATGGAGCTACAATCTTTGGCTGGACCTGGACCGAGCAAAAACCGAAAAACTGGAAAAAAAAAAGCTCCAAAACCAAAAATTAAACAATCTAACCAGACCAAAACCCAAGCTTCAACGATCTAACCCAGAGTACAGGATGAAGACAACTTAAATTAGACCGATCCAGGCCGCCAAAAATATCTCCAACCCAACTCTGGAAAGAAGCTTGTATAACCTTAATTTGAATCATGGAGGGTTTGACTTGCGAGTAAGTTTGTATAACCTGTAATTGAGAAGTTGAGAGGTCAAAGCCTTGTGAGTTTGTTCATTTGAAGCTGCCTGTTTGTTAGTCTCACTAGTCACTAGCCAGGTAAACCCTTACTCCGTAAGCCTACCTTTTACACTATACACTAACTTTTACAACTCCAGGAATTAAACAAAAGCTGTGTATTCAAACTCCTCTAAAGCCTATTGATTTGCAGTTTGCACCATCCAAATGCATATTACTCGATTTTTATGTTTGTTGGGTTAAACTTTCCATCTATGTTTATTTCTGTAGGTCGCTTCAGAAAAAGGTCTTTTCTCTATCGTCATGAATGTGCAAGTAAGTTCTATTTCATTTGAATTCAAAGAGTAAACTGAGTGCCCTGTACTGTGTGTTTTGATGGTTAAGATATTGCATTATTTGTTTAGGTACCTGGTTCGACGCACTACAGCATGGTATTTTATTTTGTGACGAAGGAACTAATTCCTGGATCCCTCTTGCAACGCTTTGTTGATGGTGACGATGAATTCCGCAACAGTAGGTTAAAACTTATTCCATCAGTTCCCAAGGTATATATATATCTCTTAGTCAATCTTCATAACATAATTTCTAGATAATTCCTTCATAGAAGAGTTTGGGACGATTTCTGAAATTAGTGTTTCTTCTCAATTTTAAAAGCTATGAGTTCTTTGTTTGCTTGGACTATGCTTTTTTTTGTACGCTCCTTTATTTTGTTCTTTCATTCTTTTTAAAATGAAAGTTTGGCTCGTCAATAAAAAAAAAAGGTTGTTTAAAACGTTTTTAGGAATTTCAAAATCATTTTTATTATATAATTAGACACCATGAAAATGTTGAAAAATATTTTCATTTGGCTAAAGTTACTTCTCATCATCTCAAACATAGTTCTTTTTATTAGGTTGACAAATATTTTAGAGGTGGGGGATTCAAACCTTTGGCCTTTTGGTCGATGATACATGCTCACTATGTTTAACCCATGGGTGTGTTTTTTGCTTTTGGCCTCTCCCAATAATATTTTCTTTCCTCTATTATTCTTGCTATACATACTAGAACAGAATAAACCTGTGGATGGTCGATTTGACTGTTATGGAGAAAAAATATGCTGGACTATAGATATCATTAATTTTTCTTTAAAAGAACTTTAAAAAAAAACTCTTAAAAATGTTAATGTATTAATTACTTGATTTAAAATTGCTAACAAGATGATAGCACTTATGATCACGAAGTGATGAGTTTGAATTTGCCGCTTACAAATGTTGTTGAAATAAAAGAAAAAAGAAAACTTGGTTTTAACCACCTCATACAACTTTAGTTTCACTGGTATTTTTAACCCAACATTATATTTTTCAAAGGTTATAAGAGTCCATTTTTCATGTTGTTAATTAAAAACGTGAAAAAATGCAGGGTTCATGGATTGTTCGCCAAAGCGTTGGAAGCACTCCATGCTTATTGGGAAAAGCAGTTGATTGCAACTATATTCGAGGCCCCAAGTATTTAGAAGTACAAACCTCTTGTATTTGGCTTTGCTTTTGGCTAAGAACGAGATTATTACAATTCATAGCATTCTCATTTGTAACCACACCAGTTTCATGATATTTATGAGAGATTGATCTATGTTCGTGCAGGTCGATGTTGATATTGGCTCTTCGACGGTTGCTAATGGAGTTTTGGGAATTGTCATTGGTGTCATTACAACATTGGTGGTTGACATGGCTTTCCTTATTCAGGTTTGTTTTCAATCCTAAGTATGATTATATGGTCTTTTTGTTGTTAAAAAGAGTGCTAGGCTAAATTACCTTAAAAAAACAGAAAACAATTTAAAAATTCTAAATTAATCATTATATTTATATTTACTATTTATAAAATATAAGAATGATGAATCTGTGAAAAAAAAAATTGGGATGAAAATAGAAGTTTTACGCCGAGAAAAGAAATAGTTATAAAGAGAAAAATTGTAGAGAGATAGATTAGAGAAATTTAGGAGAAGTTAGAGAGGAAAATTAGCTGGAGAAGGGGAAAAGTAAAAGTATAATGGAACATTTTAGGGAGAATGTTAGAGGGAAAGGAAAGGTATAAAATTTAGAGAGAAAGATGGACCATACATAGAGAAATTTTAGGGAGGAAAGTTAAAAGTAAATATGTCAGGCTGAGAAAAATAAAAAATTGGGAGAAAAAAGAAACGTATATTCGAAACTTGTTCTTTTAACTTCTAAAACTAATGTGGGCAACTTTTGGTTAAAAAAAAATTATATACAATTTCAAAGAATGTTTTTAAAAACTAATGTTGGGTGAAAATATTATTTTGGCCTACCATCAAATGTCTAGTTTTAAACCTTATAATTTTAAGAAAACTTAAATTGGTCACTATGATAAGTTTGAAGTTAATTTTTATTGAAATTAGTATGCTTTCAAATCTTATAGAGGACAAGTAAATAGATTTTTTTAATTTAAGAAAATGGAATAATAAAATAAAGTAAGAGTAATTACCATTTTTTAGCTTTATAGGGACTAAAATGAAATAAAACAGTCAAAATGGTATTTTAACCCTAATGTTTATTTTACCAATCCTAGTCTTTGATGTTTTCTGAAATTCTTAAAAAAAAAGAAAAAAGTTTTTTGAAATGGTAATTTCTCTAAGATCCAATTAGGAATCTTACCTGTCCTAGCCTAGTGGACTAAAAGTGCCTTAACATATGTTTCAAAAAAAAAAGTGCCTTAACATATTGGAAAAATGCAAGGTGATATAAAATATGATATTGTGAGGAATAGCCATTTTAGAACAATCATTTTGTTTGGTTTATTCTTTGACTGCTCTGCTCCCCCCAAAAAAAAGAGAGACTTATCGGAAATCGCCGGTTGGGTTGGTCCAACCAAGAAAGGCATGGGAGTCTTTGGGCATTGCTTGGGCCGAGTTAAGTAAAGACTGGCTACCTAACAAGCAACGGCCGAGCGCGCTTAGCACATTTTTGTAAGCAAAAGAAATAACTTGGTGGTGTAAAAATGTAGGGAAATACAACAGAAGAATTACCAGAGAGATTACTTGGAGCAGTGCGAATGTCACATATTCAGCTCTCCTCTGCCAAACCCGCTAACTTGGACTCTGATTGATTCATACCAACAAATGCAAATACAAATACACTCTTATTTCATTTTTACTTCCTTCTCAATACCCACAAGGCTCCACCATACCATAGCATTGTTCCAAAATCCATATTTCTTTTTAAAGAACAAGGCTGAAATTTAGAAATATCGCAAGTGCTCTTTCTTACGTTTTCGAGGAAGGCGTTTCTAGGGACGAGTCGTTTGTGTTTCTTACAATGAAGAGAGGCGAGAAAGATAAAAATCATGGTACCATCCATGTTTAGTGGCTTTTGGAGAGAATCAATGCCATTTTTTTACTCTGTTATTGAAAATGGATCGTATTCGTTTTTTATTCTGTCGTCCCGAGTTGCTAAGCGCTAAAAAGAGAAGGTAATTTCGCGACTGGTCAGGGAGAAAGGTTTGATCAGAATGGGACTAAGAAAAGGAGAGAAAACAAACCTCTTTCTATTTTGGTGTATTAGATACATTTTCTTTTATATTTGTGAGTGTATGTGCAGTACTTGTCTTTAAGTATCAAAGGTGTTTTTTTCTGTATTTTAGAACTTACATATTTGCTTGGCCTGTAAGCAGTTCCACCCAGTAGCTTTTTCTTTTCAAAAAAATAATAATATTATTATTATTACTGTGCACTGCTTTTAATGGATGGAAATTGGATTAGCAATATGCAAGAAACAATCTTTTAACAGCTTGTAGATTTGAAATTATAAGTACATGAAATTTATTTTTGAATCACAGGTGAGTTTGGTCATGAATCAGTGAAAAAAGGATTTTAACTAAGAATGCTATTAGGGATTCCTAAGTCACATAAAACATTCTAAATAGAGGAATATAACGACTATGTTGATGTAGCATTTATTAGAGGACTCAATGATATCATATATGATTCGGTAACTAAAAGGATTTTTGAATTTTCTTACTCCGTTGATAGTGAGTTATTAGGGACAATTTGTAAAAGCATTTGTCAAAATAGTTCGCTCAGTACGTATCTAAATGGTTCTTTTAAAAAACTAAATGGATTCTTTATAACACACTACTCTAAATCAAACAACATTTTTATTATTTTTAGTTTTTATAAGCTCAGGTTTGGTTTTACTCTCCCATCTTAAATTATTGTTGGACTAAAATAAAATAAAATTGTACTCAAATAGGCCGTGAATTTAATAAAATATTAGAGGTACAACAAAATTAAAAGTTTTAAGATTTATGAGACTTAAATTTGTAATTCGACATTTTTTAGTGAGAATTAAAAGATAATGTTTTAAACGATTAATCTACGTTTAGATTGACATAATCGGTGCAATGCAAAAATACATATATTTGATATCAAAAGGGGTTGGTGGCTTGTTGGTTTCATTGTTTGGTGGTAATCCAATTCAACACAACGGCCACGATTCGATAATTAGTATTTGACTTTCTAAGAGGGCACGTCTCCTAATTTGTACTAAAAAAAGTATTCGATAAGCTTCATTTTAACAAATATGAGAGAAAAAAGAATAGGGGTTACATAGAGGACGGGCGCTCTAAGATGATGGAAGAATGTTCAAAGCAACATCCTTGAGAGAAGGCATGTCTTCTTGCTGATGCACGCACACGTATTCGTTATTCCTCACTTTTCTAAGCACTTTCCAAGGCCCTGGGTAGCACCTACACATCAAATAACATAACATATCAAACGAACAAACGAACAAACGAATAAACGCGATATATATATATATATATATAACAAAATTCCAACGCGAAAATAATAGTTTTAAACCTGAAGAGAACTCCCCCTTTCTGTCCTTTGAAGTTGTGAATGTAATATACAGTCTCCATGTTAGGGAACAGACTCTTCATAAGACCCGCCAACTTTGGGTAGAAAAATGGTGGATAGTCTTTTACATAATTAAGGTATAAATACCACTACCATTTAAAAAAAAAAAAAAAAAAACGATATGTGCTAGTTCTGCATGTTATTTGAATTATGTTTTAGAATTACTTTTTTATTGCTAACAATATGTATTTAGCTTGCTATCTCAACAACCAATTCAATCAATTAAAACCTCCCAGTTTTGCATTTTCTCTCTCTTCCTTTCTTTTCTAGTTATAAAACATAATTCCCACGCTACTCAAATTAATAATTCAACAACATTGATCAAATCTATAGTTGAATTAAAAAAAAAGTAAAAAAAAGAACATTGTGCCCATTTGAGGGAAGCATTAATATTTTTCGCCCTAAAACACTTCTTTTAAAAACACTTTTGAAGCCAGCGACAGGGTTGGTGGCGCGATTGATTATCTGATTTAGTGTTAATTTATTTTCACTCGACGGTCACAAGTTTCAGCCTAATTGACATGTACCCAAATCTAGAATCCCCTAAATTTTGTTGAACTAAAGAAAGTATTTTTGAAAGAAAAAAAAACTAATAAAAGTGTCCTTATACTTGTAAGTACAACTATTTTAACTATTTATGATTTGATAGACCTAAGTTTAAAAACTAGAAACTTCAATCTCATAAGCCTATATGCAAAATAAAATAAAACAAAATATTTAAAAAGCATAAAAAAAACCCTCTTTCTGTACAAAGAAAAGAAGGTAAAAGGATACAGCCAGATCTAATACGGTCGAGCTCTCCATTAAATATTATAAGCTTTCGTGTAGTGTTTATGACAGCTTCCTTGTAAAGCTCTTCAACCACAAGCATTTCTGGAATATGGAATAAGACAAAACAGTAATTTACCAACAAAGCAAAGTGCTACAAAATTAAGAGTGAAAATAAACAAAAGAGACCAAATGGCCAGTGACGCAATAATTTCATTGTTTGGTTGTAAACCAGTTGTTCAACACTAGCGTCAGATCCCGAGAATTGGTACTTGTTCCTCCTCCCCCGATATGTACTCAAAAAAAATAATAATAATAAACAAAAGGGAAGCTTGACTAACCATTGACATTGAAATATGGATATGCAACCAGAAAAAGCTCATCTTCTGGCTTAACTCGATCAGCCATTTTCACTTTCTCAACAAAACCAAAATCCTCAAAAAATGATGGTTTGGTGAGATAATCCAGCTTCAATGAGGCCCCTTCAAATACTGTATTTCTTGCGAATTTAACTTCGTTGGCCTCTGGAAAGAACTACAAATGTTTCTCTTTACTATAACAAACAGTCTAGAATGTGAAACAAACAGCTTTTATGGTCAGAAATAGAGATAAAGAACAGCAGACAGCAAGTATTTTATAAACAGTAACACAAATAGGATCTTAGCTACATGACATTAAGTAATTTCCTCCTTCAAATATCTTAAAATATGCATGATTTTTCAGAGGAAAAAAAATGATAGATCGTGAAGAAAACAAGATCTTTCTATATTCTAGTTTTAAGGCTCAAGAAGTACAAATGTGGATATAATACGACATGGACATGGTGACGCGTTATTTTTGACAATTAGTACATGAATACAATAAGGACATGTTTATTAAAATTTATATTTAAAAAGAATATGAACCCTTTGATACTAGGAAATTCAATTGATAGATAAACCATCATAAATTAACCTAGTGGTTGAGAGGGTTTTAAATTGACATATCAACCATCATGGACCAACTAGGAATTCATTTCCTAACTTTCCTCGACAATCAAATATTGTAGAATCTAGCAGTTAGTCCCGGAAGAATAGCAAAAGTGTGTGTAAGCTGATCCAGACACTCGGATTTATCAAAGAAAAAAATGTATATAAAAATTCATTGCTACTATGCTGTATTATTTTGCTTTTATTTTTTGAATTCAACTAATATTCAAATAAGTAACCACTTGGGTACTGGAAGCTATGTTCTTATTGACATACTATTTTGCTCTGTTTAGTATGAGTTTGATGTTTGTCTAACAAATATTGAACTTGTATTAACTTTTTATATATATGTATTATAGTCATAGACTCACAAGTGTATGATATGTGATCAAAAGAGTTTCAAGCCGGATCCTACAACATTTGGATGCCAATGAAACCCGTACGGAATTAATTCTTAGGAAGGTGGCCACCATAGATTGAATACATCATCTTATGCACCCCTAAAACTCTCTTTGACCAATTGAGTTATTCCATGACGAAGTTAATTTTATCTTTGTTATGATATTTACACGGATAGAAATTTAGAGAAAAATATCCAAGAGACTAAGAAAGATTTCATCTAGTTTGTATCTTGTTCTTGGAACCTAACAAAGATAAAATCTACACAAAATATGAACGCAAACTTCTTATTTTTGTGAAAAAAAAAAAATAGAAGGATAAAGCAGTAGGACATTACCACTCTGGTCCGTGTGGCTTTCAATGGATCGATGAAGCAGTCACAAAATTGGCGAATCAATTGCATACTCTCAGTCATTTCGATTCCTCCTTCGCCATCACCTGATACAGAAGGTTATAGATATGGTCTGTAAAAAGGCAAATTAACAAGTTACTACAAGTGGAGAGGTCTAAAAACAACTTGAGATTGTTGCAACAAAATCAAGAACAGGAAAAACCTGGAACTGATTCAAGTCCAGCAGTTGGAAATTCAATCTCCTAAAGCACAATTTATTTCATCAGTTAAATTCATACTACTGCTTAACCTAACTAAAATGCATCTCCAATTCACAAGGAAATCAAAATGTGTTCAACAAAACTAACCATCAACTGCTTGTTATCTCTCAAAGCCGCTTCGGTCGCCTTCTTCGCCTGTAGTTGTTCGACATACGAGATCCGAAAATGACAGTCACAAATCAAAGCTAATCGTAATGCGAAGAACAACAAGAAATGAACAGCAAAGTTGATTGAAGTAGCTACAAGAAACATACACAGAAATGAACCGATGGAAGAAAAATGAGCTCCAAGAAGTAAAAGAAACTAAACAAAAGAGATTGAAACCATACTTGTTGAAGAAGATTCGAATAATCGCGAGGAAACGGAACGTCGAAATCAGGCGAAGCATTGCTCGAATTCGCCGAAACTACTACGAGATTTGAAGTAGAAACGGATCTCCGATGGAATTGGCGGTGCGAAGCCGCGAAACAAGCAAGCTAGAGATAGAAACAGAGGAAGAATGATTGAAAAAATGCATAGAAATCGAGAGAGGAACTTCGAGAAATTACATGTCGAGATTGGTGTGGAAGAATCGCAGCCGGAATGGTTGAAATGAAACCAAAATTCGCGTTGGACTCCATTTTTTCTCAATCTGAAAAACTTCCAAGTTTAGAACCGAAAAATAAAAATAAAAATAAAAATATCGATAATTGATATTCTCTCCTCCAAACGAGAGGCCTGAATGAAATCAAACCAAACTTTTGTCGTTCTAGAGAAGTGCGTAGGACCGGCGACCGAGAGAAAAAATTTTACGTAGGAAAAACTAGGCCGGGGACGGAGAATGTATTGTTAATATATTCCACATCCCCGTTTTTCAGATTCCCACCCGTTTACAATTTTTTTATCAAAAGTTATTTTTATCATATTTAATTACTTTACTTTTTAAATAAAATAAATATTTTTGGGTGAAATCAAATATTCAAACAAACATTTTTATTCTTGATAGTTTTTTTTTTTTTTTTGAGGAAACATTTTTATTCTTGATAGTTAACAATGTATTTGAAACTTATACCTATCTTATAAGAAAAAGAGAATTTGTATTGTATAACAACTCTAGGATCATCTATTAGAATTATAGCACATTTTTATTAAAAATTGGTTTATAGCAAAATTCGGAGTGATTGAACTCAATCAATAACTAGTGATTGAACTCAATCAGTTTGTTTGTTAAGTAATTGAGCTCATCCATCACTACTCAATCAATAACCAGTGATTGAACTCAATCACTACTCAATCATTTGGAATTTTGCTATAAACTAATTTTTGATAAAAATGTGCTATAGATGCAATTTTTTACCACATTTTTGTTATACATAAAAAAATCCCTAGGAAAAATTAATTATTTAAGATTATATTCAAAAATTAAAAATTAAAAAAAAAAGAATAGGAATCGATCCCCTAAAAAAAACGGTGAATTTCACGGGAACGGAAAATGATTTTGGTACGATTTCCCCAGCCCCGCGCCCACCCCGTAGACATCTGTAGTTCTTAGTTTTTTGGAGGTGGTTTGTGTGGATTTAGTAACTCCTCCCAAAAAATTGATGTCCAAACAAGTTTTTATTAACTTCTCTTCTTTTTTTATTTTTAAAAATAATTATAATTTTTAAGCATTCATTTATAAGTATTTAATTATTCATAACCACTCATTTTTAATCATTCATTTCAAATCAATCAAAATAATTTATTTTTAATTATTACTTTTTTAATCGTTCAAAATAATCATTCATCTTAAATTTACATAAAAAAAAATTTGTTGACTCTAAATTAACTCTTCTCCACAAAAACCAACCCAAACAAATTTTTTGTTATAAATTTCAATTTTTAACTATTCAATATAACTCTTTAAATTAAATCATGATTAAATATTATAAACAAACCCTTCACATTTTTTTTTTTAATAATAATTGAAAGCGAGAGATTTCAATCTATCCTTTATCTCTTCTCAATCTTATCAATATCAGCTCTTCTGGTTTTCCTTAGTCTTCTCTTGTTTCTTGAGTGGACTAAATTACAGGCCGTTTCCAAGTTTTATATTTATATTGTATGAAGAATTTGTATTTAAATTTTAAAATGGAGATGTTATGAAAATGGAAACAACTATCCACCGAAATGTAAAAAAAAAATGTAATACACACAGAATTACATGATTTACTAATAATATGCTAGCTACGTCTACAAATAAAACATAACAATTTTATTGCTTTAGGAAATACGAATACAAAATGTCGATAATTTAAATAGCGAGGACTCATAAAATTGCAAGACAACCGGAGATATCAAACAATTTAAAGCATATTTCAATGGAAGAATTATATTATAAAAATGAAAAAAATCAAAAAAATCAATAAAAATAGTTTTCAGATTATAAAACTAAACCCATATGTAAGAAAAAACAATATTTTTCTTCAACAAATTAAAATAATAATAAAAATAAAAATAAAATATTTGACTGACTAGTGTATCACAAGGGTTTTGAATAACCAAAAAGTTATGCGTTCAATCTATAGTAATCACCTTACCTAAGAATTAATTATCTATAAGTTTTATTGACATCCGAATATTGTAGAATCAGATTTCTCGTGAGAACAATCATAAACTGACCAGACATTTCAGGACATAAATGTACATACATACAAGAATTAGGGTAACGGATTGTGTAAACTATCCTTATAACAAAAAAAAAAGGCCTGTAAATTACCAAATGGGAAACAGATAGTGTACCAGCTTCATCTCACAGTAAACAACCTTTAAAGCCTTTTCTAAGGGCAGTTTCGTCCAAATTTTTTCCAATGAAGACCAACTTATTTATCTTTTTTTCATCAGGTCCCCATGTTTTGCCTGGGCAGCCATCCAAGATAGAGTGCACTCCCTGAAAGGTTTAATAAGCAAAAGAACTGATTAATTTTTGCAAGAAATCTCATTTTTTACTCCAAGCTGAGCACATGTTCAACTTCAATTTTTTTTTTTTTTTTAAATCCCTAAATTTGAATAGACCAAAAATTACTTAAGTTTCGAACTTTTATATTAGCTAGTAGCCTAGTTATGAACATTCTTGTGCCTAAATGACTATTATCGCGAGTATTGATTCTATTTGTGTGATACTTTTTAACTAGATACGGGTATTTGTTAAGGCGGTAAACGGTTCGGCTCATCTTGGGTCGGTTTAGCCTACTCGGTTTGTCAGTTTGCCGTTTGCTTCACAATTAGGCCGCTAAACTGTGGAAGAACCATGTAACATGAGCTTGGGCCACATAGAGCTTAAAAATAGCAGTCCCCAGAACTCAAACTCACCACTTGAGAAAATTTTAATATTAATGTTATATTCAATTCCATTTCACCGAAACCGAAACCAACCGAACATAATCGATTTCAACAACTTTAACCTACTGAGCCAAAATGGTTCCAAACCTAACCGAGAGCGGCTTCGATCAGTTCAAGCGATTTTATCGATTTTGTGGTTTTCCCTTGCACCCGTTTTTACCTGTTTGATATTGTAAGTGTAACTAAGGCTGAATTACTTTATCATTTATATTAAGATTTGGGCATTCATGTAACATGATTTTAAGTTTTTGTTGGTCGAATTATTAGTTGGTTTGTGACTTATTTTCTAATTTGGCTTTGAGAGATAATCGGCTTTACTTTTTTTATTCCTTAAAAAAACAATCTAAAACATTATGGAAGTGTAAGCTATGTATGGTTTATTCCTTAATTTTTCAGACCCACAGAATTCAGGAAGATTTAAAATATGAAGAAATTGAAGTACCTGAAAGACATATCGCTGCTCATAACCATTTACACTCAACACTCCTTTCATTCTGTACAAGTCCTCTCCTTTCTCTTCGATCAATCGTTCAAGCCAATCATCAACCTACAAGAAGCACTCAAAGTATTGAATGAGACCTAAACTCCACACCATGTAGCTTCAAGAGCAAAGCGATAACAATAAGACATAGTTCAACCATGGGACAAGTGCACGTGTCTCGGGTAGTGGGTTAAAGTTCTAACTCCGAGTTTTTTTTTTTTAAACATAGTTCAACCGAGACGAGTTTGGTATAGCAGTTGAAATGATGATCTTCATCTAAACGGTAAACACTCTTCAAATTTTTCATGGTGTTTGGAATCTAGTAAATAATGTTATTAAATCCATCCCAAACTTACTCAAACTCAAGAGCATACAACATAATATAAAAATATAATTACCTCATCAAGGTCAAGTAATCCCTCGGAAACAATGCTGACACTAGACACAGCAGAATCGTGTACATGGTCATGATGATGATGCCCCTTATGGTGCTCTGCTAAATTGGCAAAATAACTAAATTATGAATTGTTTGGGAAAAAAATTGTTCTTGTAACTTCCTTAATTTTTAAGGGTAACCTATTAAAATCCCATAATACTTTTAAAAAATCAGTTAATGATCATATATGAATTATTTTTTTTGAAAATGTCCAAGAAAATACATCAAAACAAAAAAAAAAAATTGAAACAAGGGTAACTACGCCCGTCCCTAGGCCAGGCACCGGAAGACATCGAAAGAATGAAGACACCGGGAGGTGTCTACAAATTAATGTCACAGGTGAGTTTCAAACCTGGAACCTTGAGAGGAGCACACCTTCAAAGCCCAAGTCTTCAACCAACTGCACCATCCCTTGGGGAAAAAACAAACAAATTACTCTTTCTACTTTTTATTGTATATGTGTTCTGAAAAATATTTTCTAAATTATTTCGCTAAATCCGGGAGACAACAAGAGAATTTACAATGAAGTTAATGATAGATTTGGGCCTCAAGAGTATTAAGAATATATTAGGGGCATGTGTGCAATTAGTTAGAGGGTTACTGGTTGGTTACATATTATGGTAATAAATAGAGAGGGATAGTAGTAGTGAAGCATGTTGAAATTGTATGATTGTTAGGGCTCGAGAGATCTCAAGAATTAGGAAAGGTCCAAATACCTCGAATCACTTGGTTTATCATATATTCCGTTATGGTTTATTAATCAATAGATCCGGGTTCTATTAGCTCATTCATGAGTTTTGAACCTGTGACCTCCAAAGAAGCAAGAGACTCTAAGCCTCTACCAAGAAGGCAGTCCCTCGAGGGACATATAAAAGATATTTTCAAATTAAACATCAAAATAGCCCTTTATTTCCATGGGATTTTTTTTAGTCACGTTTTTTTGTTACAGAACACACATAAGCAGAAGAAAACACATTTCTTAAAGAAGAGAGCAAATATACCATGTTCAGTTTCATGTTTGTGGGGGTTGGCTTCAACTTGAGAATCAATTCTGCACAAACATACACAAGGTTCAAAATATTTATAAAAAAATTGGATGTCATAATACTCTAAACAACGGAACAATTTGCAAAAAGACAACTAGAAAAATCCAGTGCAATCAGATTATCACCTGTCCAGATCATACCCACCAACTCCTAATACGAAGTCGACATCAACTGATCCAAACTTAGCATGCTTGACTTGGGCCATTGCATTTATTCCCTGCAAGATGGATGTAATATATGAATAACAAATCATGAATGCATTAGAATAAGGAGCGGAAAATGCATTTTATATGGTCTATTGTATCACCAGCACGAACCTAAAGACACCACACGAGTTATTATTTTTTTTGGTGCAGTTCTCATTAATTCCAAGCCAGCCCCATAGATATGTAACAAATTCAAATTTAATAATACACATTTGAACTCCTAACTATTTAGCTGGTTGTATCTCCATCTCGATCATATTTAATCTTTATGCATTTACCAAAAATCTCAAATTAAAATATGCAATGATACCTTAATCTTGTGGGTCAGGTTCTCCAATTCATCTGGACTTACAAGATCAATCTGCCAATGTGATGTGAAAAGAATAACTTGGGGTAAAAGGGCGAAGCAGGTTTATAATTGTGAAAATAAATAAGAATTAACTTAGAGTTAAGAGTGAGGCAGAAGGTCTTGAACAATAATTTATAACATTACCTTGTTCATTATAATCCGATCAGCATATGCAACTTGTTCTACAGCCTCATTCACTACAAATCTTGGTTTCACTTCATTCAAATGTCGCATGGCATGCTTGGAGTCTACTAAAGTTACAACTCCATCAAGTTTGACATAACGCGAAACCAGCTCATCTGTACAAAATGTTTCTATAACTGGAGCTGGCTTAGCAAGTCCTGCATCAATAGTTCCAAGATCCAACCATCACTACCTACACTTATTGTCAATACCCATCTATGTGGCCAATCAAAATAGATCAATGAAATTTCATTAAATGAAAGGGCTAGACATATCATTGACGTCTTTTTGGCTACATATACTTTTTTGGATAGGAAACGAGAACTTTTCGCAGATATGTGAAAGAGTTACAAAGACCTAACATAACAAGCAAGAAAGGAAAAAAGTAGAGAGAAATAGAGTGGATGCCAGTACATAGGCCAATTACACTTTGCACAATATGCAGATAAAAGCCAGCCACTATAGAGTGTGATATGTTGAAAGAAGATAAACCTGTTGATCCGGCTATTTCATGATGGTAGATTTACCCTCTATGAACGATGCAAGACTCTCTTGAGTGCGTCGATGTCACATTAGTGTAGCCCTTGTTCTCGCAATGGAGTAAATTTTGTTTCTCTTGCATGACGACTACGAGGACAAAGCAAATCAAAACTGCCAATGCCCGAAGGAAACATGCAAAAGACATTTCCATAGGCTTGGCGTCAGTAAAAGGCTAGAGGCTAAAACAGGATGGGAGTAACGCTTGAGGTACTAATGTATGTTGTAGATCTCGAAAGCCACTGCTTGTGAAGAAAGTCGAAGAGATAAGGGAGAGGATGCCTGAAGAGGATCATATTCGAGGAGAATAACAAAGATGACACATCCAAGGTAGCAACAAATAGATTGGTGAAGCCCTAGAAAGGACAACAGAGAAAAACATTGGGAAAAGGCATGTGTACCATAGTTCTCTAAACGATAATCGGAGAGGAAACCACAGAATTGGGGATGGCAAATCGACCCTCTTTTGGGATGATCCTTGGCTGCTTGACACTACTCTTAAAAATGTT
>JBBMEF010000022.1:13280099-13291378 GCA_037832685.1 Sicyos baderoa
TACCTTACGGTTTGAGCGATGGATTGAGCGCGAATGAAGGAGGAAGAACGACGGTGACCGGAGTCGCGGTGGTCTGCTAGGTCGGAGGTCGAGGTGGTCGGAGGTTGAAGAAGTCGGAGGTCGAAGGTAGAAGGTCGAAGAGGTCGGAGTTTGGGGTTTAGGGCTCGGGAAAATCGCGTGAAATGAGGGGGGAAATCTGTTTGCGGAATTTTTATTCTCTCATCTATGACCGGCGGCCGGTCATCAATGTACATTGATGAGCGGTGAAAGTTTGCCGGTCATCTTTCTTCATGCCGGTCATAAATGCCTCCGTGTTTTTTTAAAAAAAATTTCAGCCAGTCATAAATGACTCAATTTCTACTATTGTACTGAAAGAGCTGGTGACCTAGTGATTTCATTTTCTAGGGGAAATCGTTCAACACCATAGTCATGGATTTAATCTTAAGAATTGATATTTGTAATCTTCATTCCCTTAAATTATACTAAAAGAACTCGTCGGTCCTCATTTATTGTGGAGACATAGCTGATGGTTTAACTTACGGTCCAATATTCATCGCAGCGACTTTATGTCTTGATCCTTTTAGTCTTTATTCTCCGTCGTTCTTCACGTTCTTTGCTATCCTTGATTTCTGAAAAAATAAAGTTGCTTTTGATGACAAATTAAAATATGATTATTGAATTCTTGATTCGGGATGTTTACTTCATATGTGTTCTAATAGGGACTAGTATTCAACATATGATTCAACTTCTAAAGGCTCGGTATTGATGGGTAATAATGCATCATGTAAGGTAGTTTGTATTGGAACAATCAGAAACAAGATGTTTGATGGAATTGTTAGAACACTTTCTTCTGTAAGGCACATTCTTGATTTGAAGAGAAATATAATGTCTTTGAGTACTCTTATTACAAAAGGGTACAAGTACACTGGTGAGGTGGAGTTTTGAAAGTTAGTAAAGGTAGCTTGACAGTTACGAATTGTCATAAAACTTCTGCCAATCTTTATGCATTGCAGTGTTCTACAGTTTTGGGTGATGTAGCAATTTCTACTCCTTCATTATCTGATATGAAGACTAGATCTCTTTCACTAAACAAATTCAAGTATTGCTTGAGTTTGGTTGGTGTTTGCAATTTCTAAACAATTTAAAGCTAACGAAAACGGCTGAAACTTTTCATTTGGCAATTGGATCATTTAGTGTCAAGGTGGAGAATTGTTATGTGTTACTAAGAGAGCAATTTGGGTGTACCCCGGGTAGCACCCCTACCGTAATACCTTGCATTTAAAGCCACACATCTTCTTTTTTCTTTTAATTTCTTTTTATAATAAATATAAAAAAAAAAAATGAGATGTGTGACACCAAATGTGCCACATAGGTGGTATCACGGTGGATGAAAAATCCCACATCGAGGATTTTGATTGTTGCCCACCGCCTCTCTTAGGCTATATATACACATATTTTCATTTCACTTTGCAAGTTAATAGCAAGGATTTATAAGATTTATATATATTCTTATTTTTTTAAATTCCTTTTATATTAATTTCTAATCTCATTTATAAATTAATTTTGGAGAGTTCAAATCTTTGGTTGTATTGGAATTTTGGTGAGTGCGTGAGTGTGCTCTATTTATAATCTCATATTTTTGCCGTCTTTGCTCGTAGATGTAGGCTTCATCCAAATCACGTAAGATCTTTGTATTATTATTTTTTTCTCTTTATTTCATTTATTTTATATTTTCTATTGCCATAATTAAAATCTAGTTTACTTCTGCATTAATTTTTCAAGAGTTCACGAACCTTTCTATTATTGTTGCTATCTCTTTCTCTTTGAATAGTATGTTATCCATTTTTCGTGTGTTTGTTTCTTTTCCCGTCTACAATTTCAAATTTGACTTCCTAAGTTCTATAACTACTTTATTTTTATTTTTTGGTTTTTTAAATCCAAGCCTACAACAATTATTTTATTACATATTTTTCCTTACTTAAATATCTATCTCTTATCAATAAATTTTAAAACTAAATAAAAAATTGGAAACAAAAAAAAGTAGCTTCAAAAGTTAATTTTTATTTTTTAAATTTAAATAATATTTACCTTTTTTTTTTTTGGTCAAACAATTATACTTTTTAAATAACATTATTTATACCCATCTATGATCTATCTAGAAATTTTACTTTGCTACATATAACATATGATTCACTACATGCCATCTGTTTCTATGGACTGATTCACTATTTAGGGAAAGAAAAGTATCATTTGTCTCGATCTCTTCGTCCCTCTACAGGCATTTTGTTTTTAAATTTTATTATAAATATTCATTAAAAAAAATAATTAAAAAAAAAGTATTTTTCACTTTCTCAATTCACCTCACTCATAAGAGAGACTCTACAATCAGTAATAAATAATCACGCAAGAAGAAAAACAAATAATAATGAACGCGATTCTAGTGTGCACGCGCGATCAACATTATAGTTCAATTAACGATATAACAATATGACACGAAGAGGAATGTACTTACCAACGAGAGCATAAATATATAATCTAATAATTTTTAAGATGGAACATGTGATTACTGTGTTGAACTTAACTACCATCGAATAATAAAATTAACTTTCACTAACCTTTTTGATTAAATATAATTTAATAGTGATGAGATTATAAATTTAAGTCATTAAATTTTAAATATTATTGAACTAAAAAGTAACAAATATAATTGATATTCGATTCTTTTCGTGGTACTACCTATCTGGTAATTAACATTCTACAAAAAAAATTGACATCCAAATATTGTAAGATTAACGATATATTTCGTGACATGGGCAATATGTTGAGAGTGGGCCCCACTCGCGTGCTAAAGTCCAGCGCTCTCGTGAATCGTGATTGCTCCAAATGTTCTTCTCCTAACCGCCGAGTTGGACCACACACAATTATTATTTATTATTTATTTTTCTTTTAATCGTGGCAATGGAACAGAGTGGCCGATAAACGTACTCATTCCCACTCCCATTTTGGATAGCTTTTTTATTATATAACATAATTTTATTATTCATGATTTAAATAAATTAATAAGCTTAAATGGATTGATTAAGCACTACAAAATGGATTAACTAAAAAACTTAGAATAAAAAAAACTTCAATGGAGCATTAATGGGATAGTTCGTAATGGTAGAGGCATCCCATAGATTGTAGGGGGGAAGGATCGCAAAAGAATTTAACTACAAAGGTTCTTTACGGTTTGATAATTAGGACATTATTTAAGAGTTTTTTTCAATTATTGTAGAGTCTGATACTTTAGACATGATTAAATTCATATCAAAAAATTCTTTGACAGTTTAGAATTTAATAATATTATTGTTGATATTAGATATTTTATAATTATGTGTCTTATTGTGATATGTATTGTAATAGGGTGGTTGAGTTGCTTGCCAAGTTAGATGGCCGAGACTATTTTTCGTCATATTTCTTCTTTCTATCGGTGGAGGTTTGTATCTTTTTTTTTGGACGAGATTCTTTCTTTGATGTTGGTTCCATGGTAGAGAACGATTATAATGATGAGATTGGTTTAGGTTGAATGATTTTTTTTTTTCAATAAGTAAACAAACAAACAAATAATTTATTTATTTATTTTGGTCGAAATATTGATTTTTTTTATTTTAAGAAATTTTTTATTTTTTTAATTAATTTTAATTATTGTAAGCCAACTATTAAATGAATTTTTTATGAATAGTCTACTATCAAGTTTTTTTTTTTTTTTTTACGTATTTTCTTTCATATATAGTATTATATCAAAATCACAATAAGTGGAATATCTATAGGTTGGAATTTAGTAACTTTAGAAACTAAAATGAAGTATTATTAATTTTTTTTTTGACATTATAAATTAAAGTAAAGGAATTTGAATTTATGATCTCTTGGTGATATATATTAATGTTGCTGAGCTGCTCATATTGACAAGTATTATTGAATTGTTATAAGTAAAATATACTTGATTTTTAAATGTAAAAGACTAAATAGAAATTTTTCTTTAAAAAAAGAAGGCTAAATAGAAATATTTAGAGATTAAACATGTACTTTTCCCTTAATTATATTTAACCTGTAATGTTTTTTTTTTATATATATAATTTAACCTGTAAATGGAAATAAATAAAGTCAAAGAGAAAATTAAAAAAAAAATAAGCGGAAAATAATTCGTAAATATCCCTAATTGGAAATGGAAATAAATAAAGGGAAACTTAAAAATGGGCCGGGGTCTAATTTTAGTTGGGCTGAAGCCTGCGTCTAACACTTGCTAAAGGCCCAACTATAGAACTTCATGAAAAATGTAGGGCTAACCATTGAAATTGGGCTCTAACACGGTGACCAACTCGAGATGAGGAGGGACATAAATCATTAAATCCTACCAAAAAATATATATTTATAATACCGATAACTATAAAATTAAATTGAATTATAATTAATTAATTAAATACTATCGATTCGATAATCTTATCAAAGTTTAATACAATAAAGTGTTCAATGTCAAAAGTATGCCCACAAGTGAAGTAAATTATTGTGTCTACAAGGATTAAATGATTTTTCTATTTTGCTAGAATTAATTTCCAACCAAATCAATAGATAATAGAAAATATAACTATCTCCCAGTGGTCAAAATATGTTTAAGAAACCAAAAGGCTTCCCTTAAAAAAAACACAAGGATTACATTTAATTTATGGGTATTTCTAAATATTAATTTATTATAAATTTAGTTGACATCTAAATATGGTAGAATTATTTAGTGTAATTTGTGAAAAAAATAAATAAAATTGAAATGCATGTAAAATTATCTAAATACTCACGAATATAAAAATGATATAAAATAAATTTTATAGTTGCTTCCGAAAAATAACATGCTCGAGTAAGACTAAATGCCAAAACAAAACTACAATATGAAACTCTAAAAAAAACCTCCATATTATATTAATAAATAGGGGATTATTCATGTATAACAAAAATTGGCTATTAAATTACATCTATAACATAAAATTGAAAATAATTACACATATACCAAAAAATTGAAAGTAGTTGAGTGATTGAGTGTGATTGAATTCAATCACTAGTTATTGACTGAACTCAATCAGTTGAGCTCAATCCCTTAACAAACTGATTGAGTTCAATCACTAGTTATTGATTGAGTTCAATCACTCAAATTTTTTGGTATAAACGAATTTTTGATAAAAATATGCTATAATTCTAATAAAGAATCCTAAAGTTGATATACACAATAAATTTTCTAATAAATAAATAAATAAACCTCCATACTAAGCTCACTATTGTCTGAGTGTGTTAGGTGGGCAAGAATTAAAAGTCGATTGCTCTAGAATGGCTCCTCCATATTAAGCATGCCCAATCAAGAGTGATTGCGGAGCAATAGACTTTTAATTCCTATTTCTCCCATCTCTTAGTTTGATAATTGACGTAATTCTAATTTTATTTTATACAAAAAAAAAAAAAAAAAAAAAACTTAATTCTAGGGGATTTTTCATGTGTATATAATTAAAAATAAATTTTATAACTAACAACATTAAAAAAAAAAAAAAAGAAGTTGTGCGTGGTGAAAAATTGATGGTTATAGTAAAAAGATGAAAAACCTCATGTGTTTATTAGATTCAATCAATGTAGTAGATAATCTACGGTACTCAAATAGTCTTCTAACAATGCCACAAAAAAATTTCAATAAATGTCACAAGCATTATTCGATCAACATAGTTTTTAATCGGTGCCACATATTTTCAATTAATGCATCACATAGTTTTCAAACAAAAGATGATGAAGAACATTATTGAAATATGCTAAAATGTCCAAAATTATGTTATAGATGAAATATTTCTAAAACAATGTTACAACTAAAATAGAACTCTAATTATTAGGTAAAAGTTGGAATCATCAAAAACTATTATTAAAAAATAATTTGACTATCAAATATTTTTCCTCTTTCAAACTTATAACATGTTGTGCCCGAAAGAGTTGGTGACACGTTGATTTTATTATTTGGTCTTAATCCTATTCAATACTAAGATCACAAATATGAACATTTTCTATTCACTCAAATTGTATTTATAACATGGTGTGATGAGTGAAATTCTTAGCGGCTATATATAGAGTGCATTTCCAATCTAGATTTATTAATTTATTTGTAACGTTAGTAGGGATAGATGGATGTATCATACAAATAATTTTGATGCATTTTAAATTTTAAATGTTGTTGTGTGAGTATGAGAATGCAAAACCAAAACTAATTATATGCATAAACCATATTTGAGGGATAACTTTTTAGGGAATATTATTAATAAGATTAATTTGAGCTTTTGAAAATAAATAAATAAACATTGAAATGTGTGTATTTAACATAGTTTTGTTGTATTTTGTGCTATTTTAAATTATATATGACAGTTTATGCGCTTTTTTAAATTTTGGTAAATAATAGTGTTTTTTTTAATACTACATGCAAATTATTAAAAATAAATAATAAATAAAATAAAAACTAGATGCACATTTCTAATACTCAAAAAAATAAAATGCACATTGCTAGTACAAAAAAAATGCACATTACCATTACTATCAAAATCCTAAAATTCAAATAATGAAGCGAATTTTACCAAATAAATTATGTGCTTTTAAAAATTCAAATTTGGTAATCATTTATTAAAATGAAAGATTTATTCATGATACAAATATTATCTCGCATTAATCGATTAATATGGTGACATTAAAACATAAAACTAATTCAAAATTGTATGTTTAGAATCAAAGTAATCAAAAGCTTGATTTTCAGTATTTCCTAAACAATGAAAAGGAAGGTTAGTTGTAATATTGGAATCTTTTATACGAAAAAAAAAAGGAAAAAGAAAAAAGAAAAAAGAAAATGTTATTTTCTTTTACCTTTTTCAAAAATTGAATACGTTTGTATTTGCATATTCCCTCAATCATCTGCAACGACTAGAACTCGACGGAGAAGCAAAACTCCGGCGCCGATCACCGGCAGGTGGCGGCGCTCTCTCCCTAATCACATCCTCATCGGCCCAAGCGAATCGCAGCAGGCGGCGCAGACGAACAGCGGCGGCACGTTATCGGCGTCGTCGATCCCGCAGCAGCGAGTGTGCTGCCAGATTTCGCAGATATCACAGGCGACCATCCTCTCGCCGTCGTCGTCTCCGGCGCCGCACTCGCATCGGACTTTCCAGGTATCTACTCCTCCTTGATACTTCAACGGCGTTTCCAAATCCATCCCCAATCCTTTCACAAACAACTCCGCTCCAGATTCCACCGCTCCGAAAATCACCTCTCCGTCATCGAAGTTCTCCATACTCTCGATCTCCGTAACCTTGAACCGTTCCGTAACGTAATACGTATCTCTCATTGCCTTTCCCGCAGCTTCTTTCACTTCTCCGATCGTCACGTGTAATGGAAGCACCAGAATCTCACCGGCGGGCATGAAATCGCTCTTCAGCTCCGATTCCGACTGTGTAAAAGCCAGCCGAGGCGTCAATCTGACGATGAACGTCAACAGGTATTCTTCTTCGTCTCGGAGAGGCCATTCTTTAGCGAAATGTTTGCTGTCTAAAACTCCTTGAGTTGCTAATTCCACCATATCTGATTCTGGATAGTCTAGGAAAATGTTTCTGTACACGCAGAGAACATCGCTGTAAATGTCGTCGCCAGGAGTTCGAATCGGCTCCGAATTTGGTGTTGATTCGGAGTTAGAACTTCGATCTTCGGGCGATTGAGCTCCAATTTTGTGTTCGTGAATCGTGTACTCTAGAATCCGCGTTTTAGGGTTTACAGCGCGGCGGACGATTTGGTTGCCTACAATCACATTGTTGAGTGATTTGAGAACGTAATCGAGCAATCCGGTGTCGCCAATGTGAAGGCGAGCTGCATCTCGAACTTCCTGTCGAGTCATTCCGTTTCCGCCATGGTTAGATTTGTCTGATTTCTTCTCTTCCAGCGCCTTCACAATCACCTCCGCCGCGTACTCGAGCCGTCTTGCCGGCCATCGGCTGTCCATATTCGACATCGCGGTGGCGAATTTTCTGTTCCGTATTTGCTTCTCCTTCACCAGAGATTGCTGCTTGTTTCGTTGCAGAGATTGTCTAGAAGGAAGAGGAGGAGGAGGAGATTTGGCGATTGGTTGGATCGGTTTCTTCTGATCTGTTGAAACGTATTTTACTGTCAACATGAACTTGAGCAGATCTTTCAATGTGATCAACTGTGTTTCACTCAGATTTCTATAATGTCTAATGATTTGCTTCATCTCGATTCTTCGATCTGTATCATCGACATCGTGGATTATCTTGTCGAGTTCCAATGAACTGAGGATTTCCAAAGCTCTGTTGTAATGGTGTTCTTTCACTCCGAATCCGCCTCGGCAGAATCTGTATCCCCATCTCCCGAACCATGGATGCCCGTAAGCCACTCCGTGAAGTAGACGAAGATCCATCGATCGTTTCTTCGACAAATCCTCGACTGTAATTTTCCTAGGAAACAAACAGAAAGTTAGAGAAAATTTCTATTGTGATTGAGAAGAACAGTTTCTTTAAGGATTTTGTAACTTCCATTCTTTTCACCTTGTTCTTAGATTTGTGCAGATTCTATCCCATAGATCCATGACTTCTCTGCCGCAAAGAAACTTGGATCCTCCTTCAATGCCATTGATGCAGAGAAGATGTCCGAACCCATTACAGTGGATCAAGCCATGGAGAAGGTGAGTTTGATCATCAAGATCGAAACCGCCATCGTCGAGACGTCGGTTCCACCGATCATCCAAAGGTATAATGATGTGATATTTTCTTCTCGACACAAAATGATTACTCCACCCTGAATCCAATACAAAAATTTACAGCAAATCCATGGAAATTACATAAACTCATTGCAGAAAGAGGATTCAAACCTGAACATCGGCAGTGATCGCAATAGGGCCTCGGGGAGAGCTTCACGTCCTCTTCAATGGTGTAAAGTGGTACAACAAAGCTTCTGTTTTCATGGACGAGGAGAGTGCTCCAGATGGGCATTTCTTGAATTCTGTACTCCTCGATCTCTGCACATTGTTGAAGAAACATTCTGATATTGTCTCGAAACGGACCGATGGGGCTGATCGGCGATCCGGGGTCGCCAAAGGTCTGAAACCCGAAAAGCTTAGGCCTTCTCTTCCTCTTCTTGCAGGATTCCAGGGTTGTGATCGACATGGCTGAAGATGAACTTCAGTTCCTTCTCCGATCTCCTCCACTGGAATCTAATGCTTCTTCTTCGATTTCTTTCATGCAGGGATGTGGAAATGGCTGAAAGAGAGATTGTGGATTCCGAAGTTGGTTAAAGATTCGCCGGTGGGAGCATGAATTTCAGGTAATATAATTGAATTTGGCAGTTTCATTCTTGAATTTGGCGGTTTTGACGAGGGAATTTGAGATAATGGTTTGGAGAATAGTTCTTTTGGGATGATTATAAATTGTTGAAACTATGATGCTGTTAAGTTAGTTTGGGTAGTTTGTGTGGGGAAAGATTTTATATTAAAATACAATTTTAATTTTCTTTTCCCACTTTTTATTAAATTGGAATTTGACTTGCCAACTGAAGAATAGTTTTTTTTTTTAGAACAACTGAAGAATAGTTTAGTTGATATATTCTTAATTAAAAGTCTGGATTCCAAATCTTCTTTTTCTTAAATATTATTTTATCAGGAATCTTAGCTTGAATTTGAGTTTGATTGAAATTGGTATGACAAATATTGGAATAACTTTTTGTTTTATTTTATTTTATTTATTTTTAATTTGGAAGAACTTGTTTGCATTATCTATTTGTAAGAATTTTTATTGGTCATGGTGGTGGATGCACTAAACTTCTGATTATAAACAAGGTTAGAAAGCTAATAGTTATTGAGTTTGGGTAAATATTGTTTTGGTCAGTAGAAGCTTTTATTGTTCAAAGGCGCTAAGAAAGATTTGGGTGCACTCCGAGTAGTACTTTCACCGTGATATCACTCATGTGGCTCATTTGGTGCCATATATCTAATCTCTATTTTTCTACTTTATATTTATTATAAAAAAATTAAAAAAAAAAGAAGAAGATGTGTGGCTCTAAATGAAAGGTATCACGATGGGGTGTTACTCGGGTACACCCAAATTAACCTCCTTACAAAATAAGTAGATTTTACCAATATTTTTTTATGCAATAAAATTAAACAATTTTGAATTCATTTAGTTACTAATTTCGAATGCTATTAGTTACTAATTGGTGTATAGAAAAGTGTAGCTCTTCTTACCAGTGGTGGGATTTATATAGCCAAACTAAAGTCTTTGACTAAAATTATTTTTATTCTACTTAATTGTAAAATAGCTTTAATTAAATAAACTGCATAAAAATTAAAAAGTGAGCTAACAATTAGTAAGAGCTTTTATCCTGCCAAAAAGAGTAGGTATGGTATCATTTATCAAATAATAACGTATTAATTATGGATTCGAGTTTTAAATATAGTTGAATTTTAAAAAAAAGATTGTAGCCTTTTTTATTATTAGTGTTTAATTATTATTATTTTGAGATTTAATGTTTAATTGATTAAACACGATCAAACATCCAAATTTTGATGCACTTAAAAAATAGAGAAATTGTGCTAGATAGTCCAATTTCACAAAATAATTACAAATTTAGGCAGATTTGAAAATATTTGGCATCTATAATCAAATATACAATATGAGTAATATTTATCGTACAATATAATTAAGATATTAATATTAATTATACTATTACTTATACCATATATTTAACCATGGTTGCTATTTTTTTATTTATTTATTTAATATTGTAAATATTTTTTTCAATTTGGTCAATTCCTACAAATAAACAATATAAGTGCTTGAATATAGTTCAAATAACCAAAAATTTATTTATTAAATATGTTTGTATGTTTTTTTAGTACAAATTGGAATAAGCGGTACCAACAAATTCTATATAGAGAGCCCAACTACACAATAATATGAGAGTCAAATATCAATTTACTCACTTGAACTCTAAACAAAAAAATATTTTAAATTTTGCATAAAAATTAATTTGGTTGTTACAAAGAAATAAAATAAAAAATCAATAATAGTGTGACAAAAATCTAATTACTCAATACCTATTATTGCACGCGGTTTAAACCTTTTAAATGATTATCTACATAAATATTTGGGGAATTTACATGTATATTATAATAAGATAAAAAAATTGAGTAAATAGCAACTTTTTGAAAATATTTGCAAATCTATCAAAATCAG
>JBBMEF010000022.1:13291930-13312464 GCA_037832685.1 Sicyos baderoa
TTTGATTCATTTTTAAGGCGGGCACGTATGAAGGTGGGCGCGCGCCCGCCTTCGTTTCCCTGTCCGCCTTTAATTCCCTTTAAAGGTAGGACTTTTGAAGGCGGACGGTTGCCCGCCTTCAATATTTATTAATGACGGAATATGTTCGCTTTCTTTTGTCATTTTTGTACTAGTGATATAGCTTATTCTTTTTTCAATTGGAACCAATAAGTTGTTGAAAGCCGAAAAGAGATTAAATCAAAATTGATTTTTCTCGAATTAAATAAAAAAAAACAAAAAAAAAACAAGCATAGCTTAATTGTTATTTTAATGTATTAACAATTCACGAGATTTGTAATTCGATTTCTTCCATTCTTTGTTGTACTAAAGAAAATATACACGTTCTAGTCCTATGATTAAAAACTCCTACTTCTCTAGAAATACCATAAATTTAAAATATTCATATCAATATCAGTTTTTTTAAAAATGATCTTATCAGCAGTAAAATATATTAATTATTGTGAAAATGTAACCCTTTTGTAAATAATAATAATAATAGTAAAAAAAGGTAAAATACAATTTTGATCCCTGAACTATCATGCAAATTTTATTTTGGTTCTTAAACTTTCAAAAGTCCAATTTTAGTCTCGAACTATTCTTTTTGTTCCGTTTTAGTCTCTAAACTTTCAAAAATCCAATTTTGATCATTAAATTTTTTAAAAAGTTTAAAGTGGTATTTGAATTAGAAAAAAAAGATCTTAATCTCGATTATAAGTGATGAGATGTCCAAATAATAATAAAATAATAAATTTATTACCATTTTCTTTTATTTCTCAACTCTCCTAAAATTCTGTGAAATTGACGAGGTACCATGCAAGTATAGTATGTTTGGCAACGAAGATAGTCGACAATGATGAGATTCAAACAATCTCACGGGCCACATCAATTCCTTATTAAATAGATTTATATATTACTATATTATCTATCAAATGCCTAATATATTTTTTACTTTAAATTTACGATATTTAGCTCTGCTTTGGTTAGCGAATGTTTAAAATCATATTAAATATAAAACACAATTTTACAAAGAATTTAAGTGTAAGATTTTTTTCTAATTTAAGGATTAGTTTTAAACATTTTAAAAAATTCAAGGATAAAAATTGGGCTTTTGAAAGTTTAGGAACCAAAATGAAAAAAAAAAAATAAAGTTTAAGAATTAAAATTGGACTTTTGAAAATTTAGAAACAAAAATAAAACTTGCATAATAGTTCAGGGACCAAAATGATATTTTAACTAAAAAAAATTGAGATTACAATGTTGCATTTAAAAATATATCCAAATCCTAGTTAGTTGGTATTGGTAATAACAATAATATAATCTGTTTCAAAAAAAATAAAAATAAAAATAATTAATTAGTACAAAATACTTTCTAGAATAATAATAACAATAATAATGCCAAACAAATTGGCGCTAATTAAGGTTCTCTCACGCTGCCGCCATAGCTGGACCGCACATTTTGACCTTTTTTTTTGGGTGCACATATTCGCTTTATTCTTTCTTCAAGAAGAGAATTATCTTATTTTATTATTACCATCATTATTTTAAATTATAAGTTCGGTTGATTTTTTGTTTTTAACTCTATTTACTTATTCCTTTACCGTTTTAAAAGTTTCTGAATTTCGATAACTAAAGCCTTACTTTTGTTTTTTAAATCATAACAAACTTGAATAAAGATGGGTGTGTTTTTTTTAGAACCATTTATGAAGCTTTAAAAAAAAAGGGAAAAAAAACAATTGTAGAGTAGGAGATCAAATGAGATGTTTGGTTGATTGATTAAGGAGAATTTGCATTATATTACAATAAGGCAACAAAATTGAATAAATAGCAACTTTTTGAAAATATTTGCAAATAGAGCAAAATCAGATTGATAGACTCCATCAATAGTGTCTGATAGACTCTATCAATAGCGTCTGATAGACTCCATCAATAGCGTCTGATAGACTCCATCGATAATGTTTGATAGACTCCATCGATAATGTTTGATAGAGTCCATCAATAGCGCAAATTCCCTAAATATAATATACATTTAACAAGATTTATTTATTATTATTATTTTTTTAGTACAACGAGATTTGTTTTTTCCTTTTTCATTCACACATATATAGATGTAATTTAGCTATAATAAGTAAAACTACTATTTTAGTCAAATATTACTTTGATTATTTTATTATATCGATATTTACTCTGTTTTGAGCTAATATTTACAAATATTTGATCATAAAGTTAACTGTTAACAATTTTACATCATCTAAATTGCAAGTTATTTTGTTTAATCTACATATTTTTAAGAAAGTTTATTCTAAAAGATGCTAGGAACTTTGATTTTCCATGTAAGAAAAATGAAGAGTGAATTTAGGAAAATTAATGAATAATCAATTTGCAAGTTCGACCCCCCAGAAATTTAATTTATAATAACTTTAATGAATAACCCTTTAATTTATAATTTTTTTTTGTTAAGAAGTTAAATGAGATTAAATTCATTGTATTTAAATTAAATTAAAATAAATTTTATTTTATAAACAAAAAAAAATGAAATAATTGTTAAATAGGCCCAAATCTTAAAAATGTTTATTTTTAAGCTTTGAGGAGTGTCTTTTTAATAATAATAATAATAATAAATTATTAAATTTTAAAGGAGATGTTTGGTTGAAGTTTTAGATGATAAATTAGTTTGAGAAGTTATTATGAATAATTAAAAATTAAGAGTTAGAGCAAAAATTCGGTTAGATGTGATTTTTATGTTGGGTAAGAGACATTAGATTGTTTTGATGTGAAATTGAAATGAATAGTTATTTTTTCATAATTTAAAATAATGATTTAAAATAAATAGTTAAAAATGAATTATTTAAAATAGTTAGAAATGAATATTAGAAATAATAGATTATTTTGAGTAGTTAAAAATAAATGATTTGAAATAAATAGTTAAAAATGAATTATTTAAAGTAGTTGTAAATGAATATTATAAATAAAGAATTATTTTGAGTAGTTAAAAATAAATGATTTGACATGAGAAATTATTTTTAGTAGTAAAAATAAAGAGTTGTTTTGAATAGTTACAAAAATTTATTTGAATGTAATTACTTGAAGAGTAGTTAATAAATACTAATTTTAAAGGGTATTTTACATGTATAATAATAAAAAAAGACAAAGTATTTATATCAATAGAACAAAAGTAAAACTAATTTATTTGTAGTCATAAACATTTATAATATTCAAATAGTGATAGATTCATTATATTGTTGGTTGAGTTCTACCATCAATAAAAATAATGTATTGAATTATTTTAAATTTTTTGCTGCTAATATAAAAGTAGAATGAACACCCGAGAGTAAATTCCCAATTTCTTAAATCCTCCATAAATTCAACAAACAAACACCCCAAAAACTTTAATTTTATTTGAAATAAATATAATATAATTTTTTTAATTTACAATAATTGAAGGAGACTAAACTTAAAATTTGTTAATCATGAACTTATATGCATTTGAGTAGAGTTTATAATATGTCTAATGAAATCTTAAACTTAATTATGTAATTAAGTTAACAGTTGTCATTTGCGTACACATAAAAGATTCCTGTAAAAGCGTGAAAGTCTCAATCCTTTCTTTTTGCTGTTGTTTTTGTTTTTGTTTTTAATTCAACATCTATTTGGATTTGATAAAATCGACAAAATCAACCGATTTAATGGATTAGTTGGATTTTTTAAAAACTAATCTTAAAAAAAGTAAAGAAAAAGAAAACTAATATAAAAAAAGAAATTTACAATATTAATCGAATTTAAAAAATAATTGTAAATATGTTTATGCACCAATTTTAGTCACAGGTATTAATAATATTCTAAAAAAATACAGTACTAATAATATATAACTTTTTTGTTGAAAACATAAGAAAAATACATAATATTATAATAATACATAATATTATATTAATAATATATAATACTACATAATATTATATTAATAATATATAATACTACATTAATAATAAATAATAATATATTAATGAGACGTTATTTAATTGTATTTATAAATTATAAATATTTTTAAATTTAACAATATAATTATTTTGTTAAAATAATATATAAATTATAATTTGTTTATACAAACAAGAGGAATTTGCATGTATATTAAATAAGGTAAAAAAAATTGAATAAATAACAACTTTTTGAAAATATTTATAAATACACAAAATCAGATTTATAGACTCTATCAATAATGTCTGATAGACTCTATCAATAGACTCCATCAATAGTGTCTGATAGACTCCATCAACAGTGTTTGATAGACTTTATCAAAAAAAATTATTACATTTGCAATATTTTTTAAAAATTGCTATAATTCTAATGTAGAATAGAAAATTTGTTATACAGTGTAAATTTCTTAAAAAAAAACTAAATTGAATGTATAAATATTTAAAAAAAACCAAAATATATTGATAAATTTTGATGGAAAAGAAATTTTAGATGTGAAAAAAAACAATATAAATAGTGCATTATTTATGAGAAACGTTGTTTTTTGACCGGTAAAAAAATGTGTGAAAATCGAATATAAAATCAGACCGAAAGTAAGACAAAAAAAAAATTGAATTCTAATTAAAATCAAAATCGAACTAAACCCAACCAACCATCTAATTCTTTATCAAATATTGATTTAAATCCAATTATTTCAAAACGGAGGATATTGATTTGATTATTTGTTTCATTTAAAAATGACAAAAATCCAAATTTGTTTTATTTATTTATTTAAAAAATATGCTATTAATTAAAACCAAAAATTCCCAATCTTTCTCTCTCTCCTCTGTTTCACTGCACATGCACTGAAACCAGTAGAGAAATGGCGCATCGCTAAAAGTCAAAAAACCAAAACCCACAGCCCAAGAATTCCTTTGATTTTCCATTTTCACCCCAACCCACTTTCTCAATTTTCTTCAATTTCACAAATAACAAATCCCCATTATATTCTTTTCTTCAACTTTAATTTCTTCAATTTCCCTGCTCAGACCTTCAATGGCGACTCTCACGGATATTGGGGTTTCGGCGCTAATCAATATCATCACTGCGTTTGTGTTTCTTCTCGCTTTCGCTGTGCTGCGGATTCAACCCGTCAACGACAGGGTTTATTTTCCTAAATGGTACATCAATGGCGGCCGGAACAGCCCAAGGGGCAGGAACTTTGTGGGCAAATATGTTAATCTCAACATTTTTACTTATTTCACCTTCTTGAACTGGATGCCGGCCGCTTTGAAGATGAGCGAGGCTGAAATTATTGCCCATGCTGGGTTTGATTCTGCTGTTTTTCTCAGGATTTATACTCTTGGGTAATTTCTAATTTCTTCTGGAATTTCTTAACATGGTTCTCATTTATACTGTTTGTTTCTCTCTCTTGTTCTTCTTGAATTGGGATTTTGATTTTGAGGGGTTTTTTTGGCTTTGTGAATCTTTACTGTTTGGGATTTTCTTGGCCTGTTTATGGTTTTGGCTCTGTTTCATGATGATTTTGTTTTTGGTTTTCTGATTTTGAAAATTGGACTTGTTAACTTGGATTTAATTCTTGTGTTCTTAGTCCTTTCTTAAAAATTCTTTATCCAGATTCTTAAATTGTATGGTTTGTATGTTTTTTTTTTTTTTTTTTTTTTGACCATCCATGGTTTGTGTGGGTTGTTATTGCTTTCTTTGTTTTTTTGGATTTTCACTGAAATTTAGTTATCTATTTTTTCGAAGTACATTTTTTTATAAAAATTCTTTTCGAAGTTGTACTTCTTGTCTTCTTTCTAGTTTATTATTCTCATGAGTGATCTGTATTTAAAAATAAATTTTCTTTTTTAAAGTTAATTGGTTATGAGCTTTTTATAATCCATCAAGTGAAAATTTATTAACTTCTTTCTTCTCTATGCTTATTGACAGGTTGAAGATATTCTTCCCAATAACCATTGTTGCTCTACTTGTTCTTATCCCAGTCAATGTATCTAGTGGGACACTGTTCTTCTTGAGGAAAGAATTGGTTGTAAGTGACATTGATAAGCTTTCGATATCCAATGTTCGTCCCGAATCGATAAGGTGAGCTTATCTTGTCATCACAAACGAAAAATACACGAACTCTGCAATTTACGTTTCGTGCTAAAAATGCTCAAATTTGTGTGTTTATGTCACATTATAGATAGGGCAAAGTGACATTTAGTTTTATAATCTTAATTCATTATTACATCATTTACAACACTTCATTACATGCTTGGTCTCATATTTTAATTTGAATTAGATCTCTACTCTATGACTTGTTGAGAAATTCACATTATCATAACATTTGTTGCTTTTGAGTCCCAGGTTTTTTGCTCATATAGGATTGGAGTACTTGTTCACCCTATGGATTTGTTTCATGCTTTACAAAGAATATGGCAATGTAGCACAAATGAGATTAAATTTCTTGGCGACACAACGCAGACGCGCCGAGCAGTTTACTGTGAGTGAATAATCTTATTGCTTAGCATTTGTTCTTTGAATGTCATGAATGTGTCACAATCTTGAACTAGAGATTCCTGTTCTAGTCAAAAGTGTACCTAAACAATGCCTTTCAATTGAACATCAGTCCAATCCATTCTTTTGCAGTCATTCATGTAACAATTTCTGTATGTTATTTTTTGAAGGTGTTGGTTAGGAATGTGCCACATGTTTCTGGTCGCTCGACCTCGGATACTGTTGATCAGTTCTTCCATAAAAATCACGCCGAGCACTATCTTTCTCATCAGGTTATAATGGATGTTATGATATATTGCATTGATATATTTGAAGCAAACTCGACATGATGCAATGCCTAGTGCCCCGTGCACGGTTTCTCTATGGGGACTTTTTCTCGATCTGGTATTTATTTATTTTAATTCATTTCTTGTTTTTAGGCTGTATATAATGCCAACAAGTTTGCTAAACTAGCTAAAAAGAGAGGGAGGCTTCAGAATTGGTTGGACTACAATCTACTTAAGTTTGAAAGACGTCCCGATAAGAGACCGACTAGAAAGGTATCCAACATCCCATGAACTCGAGTTCGACCTTTTTGTTTCAGTGTATTACATAGGCTGCAAATCATTATGGCCATAGATCTGACCATTTGAACTCTTTCTTTCAGGTAGGATGGTTCGGAGTTTGCGGTAGAAGAGTTGACTCTATCGAATACTACCAACAACAAATTAAGGATCTTGATGCCAGAGTAAGTCATAAAAACAGATTCAATAGTTTTCCACATTTTAAGGATTGGATTCTACATTTTTGTTCATAGTTAATCATGTGCAATAATAATGCAATAAACTAGTATCTCTGCATATTTTCAACCCCCATGTGGTAGATGGCATTGGAGAGACAGAAAATTATCAAGGATCCAAAAGCAATATTACCCGTTGCTTTCGTGTCGTTTAATTCTCGTTGGGGGGCCGCAGTTTGTGCACAGACTCAGCAGAGTAAGAATCCCACGTTATGGCTGACGAATTGGGCTCCGGAACCTCGAGATGTTTATTGGCAGAACCTTGCTATACCATTTGTTTCTCTAAGCATCAGAAAACTAGTGATATCCTTAACAGTTTTCGCTTTAGTGTTCTTCTACTTGATACCAATCGCTTTTGTACAATCACTTGCCAATCTGGAAGGTCTCGAGCGAGTCGCGCCTTTCCTAAGGCCCGTGATAGAATTGTAAGTCAACTTATGATGCAAATTTCTTTGTTGACTATTCCAAAATGCGAAAGTTTCAAAGACTAAATTTGATCGTTATGTTGTACAGGAAGTTTGTCAAATCATTTTTACAGGGCTTCCTTCCTGGTTTGGCTCTCAAAATCTTTCTATATATACTTCCAGCAGTCCTAATGGTCATGTCCAAAATCGAGGGGCATATAGCGGTTTCTTTGCTCGAACGAAAAGCTGCAGCAAAGTACTATTACTTTATGCTGGTTAATGTGTTCTTGGGAAGTATTGTGACTGGTACAGCTTTTGAGCAACTGGATTCCTTCATTCATCAATCTCCAACCCAGTAATGCTTCACACCATACATTCAATGATATGCAATTTAATATCACTCATTTTTCTGATGGCTCTTCAATCATATTCTTCTTACTACTATATTCTTGAGCTTCTTGTGCATCTTTTGATTCTTTTCTCGTCAAACCTGTTTGCAGGATTCCTCGGACGATTGGCGTTTCCATACCGATGAAGGCTACTTTCTTCATTACATACATAATGGTGGATGGGTGGGCCGGAATAGCAGGCGAGATTCTTCGATTGAAACCGCTGGTCATCTTCCATCTCAAAAATCTATTTATAGTGAAAACTGATAGAGATAGAGCAATGGCAATGGACCCAGGAAGTGTGGAATTCCCCGAAACGTTACCGAGCTTACAATTGTACTTCCTACTGGGAATTGTCTATGCCGTGGTCACCCCAATTCTTCTCCCATTTATACTCGTCTTCTTTGCATTTGCATACCTGGTTTACCGCCATCAGGTTCGTCACACTACTCACTACACATTACTTTTCTCATCCTACTCATTAGAAAGAGCAGAAACACTTGGCACACTTCAATGCATATTTTCCCAAATTCATTTAGAACAAAGTATTTTATTGTTGTGATTGGAAAGGAACACGGTTGACGATCGGGGATTTACTCGATCCTGTAACTTTTTCGTCTTACTGAATCATATTTTGTAAATGTGGTTTTATTTGTGCAGATCATCAATGTATATAATCAGCAATATGAAAGTGTTGGTGCCTTCTGGCCTCATGTCCATAGCCGCATCATAGCAAGCTTGTTGATATCTCAATTCCTTCTACTGGGTCTGCTCAGTACCAAAAAGGCTGCCAATTCTACTCCGCTGCTCGTCGCCTTACCGATATTGACATTATTCTTCCACCAGTACTGCAAGAACCGGTTCGAACCTGCATTTCGTAAATACCCTCTTGAGGTAAAGTCTACATACTTTAAATAACCAAATTTAGTCTTTGAAAAGGATCTTAACTAACATGTATTTGATTCTTTTATGCATTTTTTCATAACTTGCTGATACAAATTTATGTATTGATTGTTATGATCACAATTCACACAACTCACTTTGAGAAATTACCCCTCCAAGTTTTACTAAATTGTTACTATTAACCCCTCATTATAATTATGTTAGCAATTGTGTTTAATTACAGTAATTTCTTAATTTGAAGGTATAGTTATAGCAATTTCTGAAATAGAATTTTAACCACCTTACTAATTCATAACTTTAATGGTAACAATCCTTTTAGTTCAAAGGTGATTTGTGCATTTCACAAACTGCCACTAATAGAGTTATAACAACATAACTTTAACTTCAACAATTTCTTAAGCTCATAAGCTTAACAAGGCGTTGCGTTATATTAGAGAATATGAGGTTCCACCTCAAAACCAATTAATAATGAAGAGTTTAACCCATATTTCTTATAAACATGTTGAAGAATCTCCACCTTTTCAATGTAAGACAATTGCCATAAGGTGAGTATCTCCAACAGGTTATAATAACCAGGTATCGAGTGCGTACTAAGGCGCTTAATGGAGAGTAACTGGGAGGGGCATTTTGGCCAATAACATCGTTATTATAACCAATGACCCAAACGACGTAAACATAGGCCGAAATGCCCCCCCCCCCCCCAAGTTAATTATACTACTCAAATTGTAACCAAAACCAACACTGCAATTCAAAGTGATCTTTACTGTTTTTCCTGAAGTCTTATATATTCTATCGTTTTTGCGTCATTTAGGAAGCGATGGCCAAAGATACGCTGGAGAAGAGCACGGAACCGGACCTGAACGTAAAAGCGTTCTTAGCGGACGCTTACTTGCATCCGATTTTCAGGTCTTTTGAGGAAGAAGAGTTGGCAGAGGTCAAATTAGAGAAACAAAAATCTCCAGTTCATGAAGAGAGCTCTGTGAGTGAACTAAGCTCTCCTTCACCACCACACATAGTTGAGGATCATCAAAATCACCAGTCCTCACCACCCCATTATATTTATCATCCTCAGTCCCCTCCTCATTTTGTATATCCTTCACATTCCTCACATCATTATGCCTACACTTATGATCCTCAGTATTAGAACACTAAAATAATATTAATCTATATAGGAATTGACCCCTCCCCTCCCCTTAGCTCATTGCTTTAACCAAACTTTGTGTTTATCTCTGATTAACTGTATTTATCATATTCTCAATGAAAAGCTTCTAATTGTTTGTTGTCTTTCATTTCTTTGTCTTTTGATTCATGAGACTGCCCTTCGAACTCGTATCGGGTTCGATTTCATTGGTTCACTTGTCGAGGGGAGTTTTCAGATAAATGATAAACTGGTAGTAAAACTGCATAAATCATTTTTAAACTATGAGATTTGTTATAACAAACTTCAAAACTTTTAGTTTGGTCAATCAACTTCTCAAAAAGCTGTTTAAATATTGCACTTAGCTCCTTGTACTTAGTAATTGTTCCAATCAACTCAAGGCTGATTGCGACCATTACCAATGTACATGGATTTGATTCCAATTTAGGGGTGAACATGGGTTGGGTTGGGTTGGGTTTAGGGGTTGATCACTTTTCCAACTCAACCAAATCCAATTAAAGAGACAACCCAACTTTATATTTTCGGGTTGGGTTGGGTTGTTCGGTTTACATTGACATAATTTTTAATTTAAAAAATTTATGAGAAGAGAAATATCGATAATTATAACTGAACCAATAATTTTGTATGCATAAATTTATATTAAAAACATAGAAAAGTAAAGTTATATCATCTCTACGAAAATCATATTTTTATTAATTCTCAAAAAGAAAAATCATAACTTTTTTTTAAAAATAAATTGAGTATAAATGTTATTAAAAAATAAATAAAGTGAAAAAAAGAAGACATTTTTTTTACTTAAATCTGAATTAAAAAAAAAACAGCTGCGCCACCATAGATGTTTGGATGTTTTGATATAATTGTAATATTTAATATAGATTCGGTTCGATTTGGGTTGAAGTGAACCAAATTCACACTAACCTGTGAACCAACCGAAATTTTTAGTTCATTTATCTCCAACCCAACCCTTACATTTCGGGTTGGGTTGTTTGGGTTTGTCGGGTTACCAAATCATTTGTACACCCCTAGATTCCATTATTTCACAAAGAAGTGAACGTGTGTGAGGGTAATTAATCTCATAATTTGGTTTTTGCAGTTTTCTTTTGGTTCAATTTCTACCATATCAATTTATGGATTACATTTTGAACAATGTTTCACAATCTTTATAAGAAAAAACTACACCCACTTAACAAACCAAATTTCCCACTTACACAAGTGCATAAAATTGAAGAGACTTGTAGCAATGATTGAATTTGAGAAAGATATATTTTATTACAATAATCGGAGGTGGGAGACTCGAACCTAAAATAGTCATTAGGTATATACTCAAAGCCATTGAAAAAGTTGCTTGGTGGCTATAATTTGCTCATAAAAGATCTCTAAACTTTAAGCCAATAATGGTTTGAAAGTGGCCTGTGTCATGCATTGTTGCTTCCTGAAAAACCAGAGTGCTTCATATTTGTTGTGTGATTCCACCATAGAATTAATTTGTCGAAATTAATGTTGAATCGGTGAAAATGATCGGATCAATCAAAATTAAATAAGTTAGAATTGGAAAAGCTTAGTAATAATCGATTGGTTATGCTTTCAAAAAAAAAAAAAACAATCGATTGGTTATGAGATGTCACATTATTATTCTTATATTTATATATTGCAATCAAACTTTAAAGGGTACAAAATGTTTTATTCTAAAAAAAAAAGGTACAAAATGTTCAAATTACAATTTTTGTTGATCTAATCAAACACTTCAAGTGCGTTTGATAATATTTGATTTTTTATTTTTTATTTTTTATTTTTTGTTTTTTGTTTTTAAAATAAAATTTATTTTTACTCAAATTTACAATGTTCTATCTTTCTTTACAAAAGTAGGTAAATGAATGCTAACTAAATTTTAAAAATTAAAACAAGTTTTTGAAAGTTATTTATTATTTATTTTTTCTTTTTTCAATATTTAATTTGATTTTTAAAAGTATAAATAAGATGTAAATATTTGAGTAAGAAAAAATATATGGTAAAATAATTGTTATAATTTTGAATTTTAAAAACCAAAAACTAAAAATAAAATAGTTATCGATCTTAATTATGAGATTCTTATAATCAATTCCAAAATTTTCTATTATTTTTTTTAATCTTAACTAGATTTTACATGTATAATCTTAAATCTGAGTTCTTTATTATATTTAAAAAATAAGATGTGAAGAGTAGGGGTGTTCAAAAACTCGACAACCCGAGTAACTCGAACCAATCCAACCCAATTTGACGGATTGGATTGGGTTGAATATATTTTTGGGTTGGGTTCAAAGTCATGGAATTTTCAAGGGTTGGATTGGGTTAAGGGTTGACCCAAAATGAACCCAACCCAACCCGACCAACCCGAAAATTAATTATTTAATTAAAAAATAATTTTTTACCTATAATACAATTATTATGTTATTTAATTATTTAAATTATATGTATATGTATATTTATTTAATTATTATTGTTATACTTTTATTTTTTAATATGATTTTAAGTTTTTTCAGTCTTTATAATGATCATGATAAAAATATATACTAATTTATATAATCTATTTTTGTTGGTTCTAATTATTTATTTATTTTAAGAAAGTCGAATTATGTCATCTATTTGTATTGTTTTAATTATCTTTTTGTTTTATGTTATATAATTGAGATTTTATATATGAACCATGATAGTAAAACTAATGAGTGACTTTTGATCAAATGTTTTGCATATTGAATATTTATATCATTTCATTAACTTGATATGATAATGATTAGAGATTGTGTTTTGTTTATGTATCAAGTACGACTAATTTGATTTTATATATATATTATATATATATTTTCAATGTATTGATCGATGAACCCGATGACCCAACTCAATCCAACCCGAAAATATAGGGTTGGGTTGGAAAAATCACCAACCCGAAAATTTGGGTTGGATTGAAAACTCCTTCAATCCAACCCATGTTCACCCCTAGCGGAAGAGTATTATTCTAAACTAATAAGTTGTTCATGAATATTGATGAAAGAGAGAAAATTAGCATAAAATTGCTATGTCAATATTACTGTAAGGACCCTGAATACAAAATTGAGAATATATTTTAAGAAAAAAAAACAAAATGAATACGATAGAATTATTTATTTATTATTTTTTTGGTTCGTCTAGAATTAATTTGAAGTTTTATCGGAAGTTGAAGGGACAAACCTGAACTAAAAACTAATTTTAATAACAAAGAGTATGATCATACAAAAGCAAATTAGCACAAAACTATATATCTATATCACATCAAAAGTATCAACTTTAGAATCCACATCTGTTTCTCAGCTCATAGAAAAAACCACCAACATCCCAAAATACAATCAACTCGAAAAATTAACTGCTGCAACGTCGCAACCGTTGAATAATCTCTTACTTACTCGACTCACTTGTTTCCCCTAAAATACAAATAGATTTTCTGCCAAAAAAAAAAAACAAAAACCCAGTAAGATACAGAATCCTATCAAACTGTATTGAAAAACTAATGGCCAAACTTAAAAAATACAATCTCTGTTTTTCAACATCAGTTTCAACAATAGCTAGTCTTGAAAGGTTTAATCAGTAGATCAGAAGCATATGAAATTCAAGATATATTAATCAAATTATTATTATGTTGAACAAATCTGTAATATAACCAGTATTATGTATTTTATTGAGAGGAAAGAAATCAAAAGTCAAACGAAATCTAGGTTCCTGTCATTTTTGTTTTCTGTTTTTTGAAAATTAACTACTTTTTCCTATAATTTTTCACTTTTTTAAAAGCATTAACCAAGCCAAACTTTAGAAGCTTGATTTTGTTCATAAGGAATGTGAAATGTTACCCAAAAAAATTGTTAGAAAACAGAGGATAATGTCATAATGATGATGTTCCTGTTTTACCTGAAGGACCCACAAACTAAGAAGCGATTCCAAGCAGAAGAAGCCAAATCCAATTAAGTAGAATACCTGAAAGATATATATAATTTTTGGATAAGAGAAAGATATATATAATAGGAACTTAATGTTAGTCAAACTTGTAGATTATATTAGATAATATGGAGTTCCATCTCAAAACTAATTGGCTACGAGGGGAATAACCCGTATCTCTTATAAAATACCCACTTGCAGATTATATTAGATAATATGGAGTTCCATCAAATTTTGGTCCTATAATATGTTAAACTAATGATTCTATTGGTACAACAGCTTAAACAAAAAATATGCATTTTTTCAAAAAAATAAATAAATAAATAAATGCAGCCCCCATAGGTAATTCACCAATCAGCTTTCCAAGAGAAGAAAAGTTATTTCATTACAACATGCTTTGATTTTATTGGTTTGCGCTTGCTCTTGCATTCATATGGCATCTTCGGTCAGAAAGAAACTAAAAATAAAATTCAGGGATGTATTTTATACTGTCTTTTCTTTTGCCTTTATGGTGCAATAAGTTTTGGGTGATGATTCTATTTAGACATTTTAATTTTGAGATGGTTGACTGGGATATAACTCATATTTTTAAGAGAAATAGTTGGCCTCCTTATGAATAAGGAGGCTCCTTTAAGGCAAGTTGCCACATATTTTTTTCCCTTTCTTTTAATATTGTTGAAACAATTTTTTGTGGCACAAAGAGGCACACATGTACGTTAAGGAGGGTATGCCTCCTTATTCATAAGGAGGCAAGTATTTCTCTATTGTTAAATTCTTGGTCTTGACATGGATTTCAGTAAAAGAGAAAAAATATAAATATATATATATATATACAACATAACTGAGATAGAGCATATATACAACATAACTTAGTGAGTATTTTAAAAATGTATTTTTCCTATTAAAGTTTAAAACTTACCCCAACCAAGACATGATCAGAGAAGACGTCAATTGCAGCTAAGATGCCCCTGAAAATATTTGGAGGATATATTTAGCACAATACAGGCAGTATGGAGAAAGTCATAAACAGAAACAAAAATAATAAAACTTCACTTCAAGAAGATTTTAAAGTTGAAGCATATTAAAAGCTTAGAAATGAAATGAAATGATAGCTATAAACTTACGTCAACGACTGCCCGTGAAACACAACTGGAGGTGCAATGGCAGCAAAAATGCAAAACAGGATATGTATCTGTACGGTGGTGGAAAAATTCAATCAATCGACTACAAGATGAAATAAAGTGTAAAAAGAATCTTTATCTTGAAAAAGATTTCAAGATAGTATTTATTATTCATACCAAGTAGAACATGAAAAACCAACCGAACTTCAAGGCACTATCTGTCCTGCAAGTTAAATAAAATGAGCAAAGTACCATCAGACATCAGTTATCAAACAAGAATATAACAAAAGTGAGGATAGGGAACGGGAGTGTGTGAGAGAACTAGTACGATATATTATGAGAATTAGTAGTACATGTAAGGAGTATAATGGTAAATAAATAAGAGTATCTTGATTATAAATAGGACTAAAGAAGTATATTAGGGTCCTTAGATTAGGGAATCATTTTGGTGAGAGTTTCCAGTGAAGGACTTCGGGGGAGAGTTAATCCACTTGAAAGGTTGTTGATATTGTAATTTATATGAAATCTTTTTTTGATAACCGGGAATCAGATTTCTGCCCCACTACATACTCAGAGGCACTCGTGCCCGTTCCAAGGCCTGAACCTAGGAGACAACAAGAAATTTTACAATTAAGCTCACTTGTGGGTATATAATTTTTTTTTTTGAAACAAGGATAACCAGGCCCGTCCCTAGGCAGGCACCGAGAGACATAGAAGGAATGGAGACATGGGAGGAGTCTACAAATTAATGTCACATGTGAGTCTCGAACCTGGGACCTTGAGGGGAGCACACCTTCAAAGCCACTCGTGAGTAAAGAAAATTACAAAATCGACAGCTTTTTGAGAGGGTTATCTCTCCCATGTACCTTAGCACTCCTATTCATAACCAAGATACTTCTAACTAATTGCCATTATACCTCTTACAGTTACATATACTACTGATCTCCACAATATACCATACCAGTACTCTCATGAGTGTGTGAGGTAGAGGGGAAAAAACCCATTAAAGGAGAGCCTCTTAACCTATTTGAAAGAAATATAAAAATTATCCAATCTCACCTCATAGCACGATATAGAGGCCTGTACCACAGCACATATGAAAGAGGAATTCCAAGTATGGAATATATTACAGCAAGGAAAAAAATTAAGACTCCTGCAAGTTTTGACAACAGTAAAAAGAACAATTTGTTGCAGCTTAAGGTGATAAGAACCATTACCAAAAGAGAGAGAGAGAGAGAGAGAGAGAGAGAGAGAGAGAAATAAATACCCCCGCCTCTGATCCAATTCACAGTTATGGCAATAACATTGAATACCAAACACAGCACTATACCTGCAAAAGCAGCAAAGGATTAAAATGTAGAGTTAAAAATAACTATGTTGCATGAAATATGCTTAGAAAAGAAAATGTCAAGGTTAACTGAGGCAAAAACTTGAATGAGGTGAAGAACATCATAATACACATAGAAAATCAAGTATTTTTTTGGTTAGCCATTGGTAAGTGTCTAAGCCAGCTTGAAGAGCTCGACTAATTTAACCGAACAATGGTTAGACCTTACTACATAAAACATATAAGATATTAAATCCTAGGTAGGTCATAGGTGACCACCATGATTGAAGTCATTTCCTCTTAGTTTCCAAGATTACTAGGCCAACCATGATGGTAGGAAAAGCTAACTCTTTCAAGAATGTTTAAACTAAAATATTTGGATATAAAGTTTATACAATAACAGAGAGAGCAAGGGGGTGGATATTTTGCCTATGATAACAAACTAAAAAAGGAAAAAAGAAAAAACCCTGAAAGGAGAAGTTTGTTGATGAAAGTAACGGGGAAAAAATATTGGGTTTTCAAAAAAGTGCAAATACTTAGTTGCATGAGGTGCAAGGTGCACAAGTGCATTAAATTGGGAGTGGCCTGCAAAATATAAGGTGTGACACAACAGGAAAGTCATTGAAGACAAGGCTAACATTAAAGCATGGATATGAGTCTCTTTAGTCAAAATAAATTACCACCTCAAATATCCGGCTACATTTGTTTGTTAATGATATGGCAGTGGACCAAATAATGAGATAGTTATTTTTTTGGAGAAGAAAAATTTCATTGATTTAATGAAAGAAGGGATAAATCCCAACGCCTCAAAGGCTTACAAAAATGCTTTCCAATTGGAAATAAAGTAAGAAAGGGAATAACTAGTAAACGGTGCCTTATGTTTGCACCACAAATAATGAGATAGTTATAACAGCTTCTACAGTGCATTTGTGGCAATTACTATCTCAAATACATTGCACAAGATGTGAATTTTAAAAAAACCCATTGAACAAAAAAATGTCTCTCCCTACCATTAGAATAAAAGATAAACTTAAAAATTATATGACGACGAATTCAGATAATTGTAACTTGGCATACCTAGCCAGCTAGCAAAAGCCAAGTACTGTAACTTCTGTGCATGTACTGGTATTTCATTAGCTATATCATGATGAATAATGGGGAAAAATGGAGGCCAGTTTCTATCATCAGCAGGAACACCAGCTGTGCAGCATAGGAAAAAGTTATAGACGGTCAATAGCTTCATAAAAATAAAAGCAAACAACATTCGATATCATTTCTTGTAGCATTTTCAATTACCTTTAGAAACTGCTTCTTCCCTCTTCTTAATTTCCTGGTAAAAATGAGGCATGAGAACAGTTAGGTAACCACTACACAATAAGAAAATATCACATATCGTTGTATTCTTTTCTTTTGGAGGGAGGGGCATGGCTGATTAAAAAAAAAAATGTATCATATAAGAAATAACAGCCGTCTAAAATTAGAGTGTGGAATATAATCAAAGAAAACAAAATCAACTTGCTTAAAGAAATGGGCAGTTGAACAACTACAAAAATGTATTAATATATTGTCCCAAGCCGTATTTTCAGTCTCAAACACAAAATTATGCCATATCATAGAGCTACCTTTTCTTTCCTATTAAGTTCTGCTTCCCAAGCAGCAAGCTCCCTCTCCTTCTTCTTTGGATCCTACACAAACCAAACGTATCATTACATTAGCAAATTACAAGCTTCTCCTTGGTAACAAGAATCTAAGGGGAAAAAAAACACAGAATACAACTATTAGTTACATTCATCGTATCCAACGGTATGTCCACAGTAGCATCATGCTTCTGTCCAAAGCCCAGAGTTTCCGAGACTATTTGCGGGATTCGCAGCTTTGATCCAGTAGCACCACCACCACCACCACCTTTCTGTAAATGTTGAAATTAGTATCAACAAAACAATTTATTAGCATTACAATTTCAATCCTCCCAAAAACCAGCTTCATTTGCTTACTTCTAGATTCAGATATCAAATGTTATAGCCAATAGGCGAGTAAGAAGTTCGTCAATTAGTAAACAAGTGTCAATAATCAACAGAACGCTGCTTTCAATTCAAACATATTTAACTAACAATCAGATTGTAATGACGCTTATTTTCAATTCTAAATCATGAAATCGTCTCCATCAGTACTTCAAAAACAACTACTACTACCGTAAATCTACTTTTAGTATCATTCAAACTTCAAACATGAATTTCTACTTAATCTTTCAACTGTGTTCACAACATTGTTGTAATTATTCCACGATATTTCACCGAATCCATAAACTAACAACATTCCTCCAAATTTAGCAAGTTTTCCCTCAGATCCAGATAAAAGAACAATCCAACAACCACAATCTCGCACTGTCGAGCCTCAAAAATAGAAAAAACAACCGGATCGCAACACTCGCCGCATGAAAATGGCAAAAAATGCGAAACAAAAAACGCGAAAAAACATTGAAACGCATAGATCTAAAGAACACAGAGATTCAGCCACAAAAGAAAGAGAAATTCACCGAAAATGGATTGACCGCTTCTTCATCGAAAGGATTGGGATCGTTGTGGCGATTCATGGCGAGTTTTCAGATCCCTAAAATCGAGCGATTTGGTTTTTGGAGAAAAGGTAAAAATGCGAGAGAAAGGCAGTGGTAGAGTCGAGTGGAGGTTTGTTATCTTTTTTGGCTAGTGCCTTTTATACTATCGGTGCTTGTTTGCTACGCGGGATCTGGCTTGGAAATTTTACCCAATTATTCTATTTTTGAATTTATATTATTTTTATATATTCCTTATCAACTTAAATTTAAATTTTTGAATTTGAACTTGGGAACTTTTAGAACACTTCCAAAAGAGCTTCTAAACTTTTGTTTGAACTTTCTAATTTGTGCCCTTCAGATATATTGTTTCAAAAATATCACTTTTATTTTCATGTTCCAGCTGAGATACTTGTGACATTTTTCAAAATTATTATTACGATAGGAATTATTATTAACTAAGTCATAATTATTTGATTTTTAGGGCATGTTTGGCTTTGAGAGGATGAGTTGGATTGGGTTGGGTTGGGATGAGAAGAGAAGTGAAATAAGTTTATGTTTGGAGGGAAGGAAAGAAAAGATAAAGTTATGTTTGATGCGATGGAAAGAGAATGGTTGAACTTTTTATTTAAATAAGAAAAATGAATATTTAATAGTTTTTTAATAATAACTCAAAAGGAAGGGGTTGACTATAAAGAGACTTTTTCTCCAGTTTCATCAAATGACTATTTTAGGACAATCATGGCTTTAGTTGCACATTTTGATCGTGAACTTCATCAAATGGATGTTAAGACTGCGTTTCTCAATGGAGACATTGAAGAAACCATCTATATGGTGCAACCAGAAAACTTTGTGTCTGGAGATCCAAAGCAACTGGTATGCAAATTAAAGAAATCCATTTATGGGCTCAAACAAGCTTCTCGTCAGTGGTACTTTAAGTTCCATCAAGTAGTTGTCTCATTTGGTTTTGAGACAAATGCTGTTGAGGATTGTGTGTATCACAAGTTCAGTGGGAGTAAGTTTATCTTTCTGGTTTTGTATGTGGATGACATACTTCTTGCTACTAACTGTAAGGACTTGTTGCATGAAACCAAAGTCTTTCTTTCAAAGCATTTTGAGATGAAAGATTTAGGTGATGCTTCTTTTGTATTGGGGATTCAAATACATCGAGATCGTTCTCGAGGTATTCTTGGATTATCACAAAAGAGCTATATTGATAAGGTGCTCAAGAGATTTAGTATGCAAGATTGTAAACCAACAGATACCCCGGTAGCTAAAGGAGATAAATTCAGTCTTAGTCAGTGTCCTAAGGGTGAACTTGAGATTCAGCAAATGCAGAAGATCCCATATGCATCGGCAGTTGGGAGTCTGATGTATGCTCAAGTTTGTACTCGACCAGACATTTCTTTTATAGTTGGCATGTTAGGTCGATATCTCAGCAATCCAGGAATGG
>JBBMEF010000022.1:13312564-13326745 GCA_037832685.1 Sicyos baderoa
GAAATATTACGTTCCTTTGAGTAATGCTTCCGTAGGTTTCTGATCTGTTTTCCTGGAAGGCCACAAACCTTGAATTCAGGTACGCAAGTTGTTTTGTTTAATTCAAAATTTTGTAATCTAGTGGTTATGCAGGATCCTGGCTTTAATTGAGATTTACTGTTTTGTTTTTTTAACAATTCAAACAACGACTAGAGATCCTCTCATCAAACAGTTGCATATATGTAAGAAAATTAAATGTGATTGCCATTTTCAGCCGCTGAAAAGCATAGATGGAAAATTGAAGGTTGAAGACATTGATGAGGCATTTTTCGTTGGAGAAACTCAGCCAGCAGTATTCAGTCTACCATTAAGCAGAATTCAAATAAAAATACATATCTTGTTTGTTTTGTGTATTGTATCATTTATTATTTTTCTGACAGAAGGGTCAAAGAGAGTTCATCGTTTTCTTTCTGAGATGCTCCACACCCATTGCTGCCGAACATTCCCACAATTCTTATGCCAAAAATTCCAAATAGATTTCTGACAAAAATCTCAAATTTCTGCCTGTTCAAATTTTGGGGAAAATTTCAAATCTATTTCTGCCGAAAATTTCAATTTGATTTCTGCCCGAATATCCATTTATCCAAATATTCCGAGTCAACCTAACACTCAGAGCGTGTTTTGAGAGGGGTTAAGTTAATCCTAATTAAGTTAACCCAAAATCACGTTTGTTCATAGGTTTAGTGGAAGACGAGTCAGTGGAGTGTGCAGCTTCACGAAATCCAATGTTAATCCTAGTAAATTGACGGATTTTTCTTTAATTTCTCGAAGCTTTTCTTCTTCTTCTCCACCTCAACGTTCCTCCATCTTTTTTGTTTTTAATTCCTCAGTCCAACTTTCGTTGTCTTCCATTTTGTTCTCTTTACATTTGTTAATTTTTATTTCCTACCGCTTCATTCATCTCATTTGGGGATTTATGGATTTCACGATATAGTAATCACGACGAGACGAGTGAGTCTTCAATTGCACTTGGTACACCCACGATTCGAGCTTCGACAAAGAGTTTTATCATCGACAAGAATTAGTGAGCTTCAGCGAGGAAAAAATGAGCAAATGGCGTAAGGAGGGAAGTGAAATTATTGTTTTTTTTTTTTTAATATATATAGTAAATATTGTGTTAAAAGATAATCAAAGTGGTTGGTTTGAGTTTTTTTTCTACTAGCTCTATTTAGAAAATTAATTACAAAAATGCATAGATTTTAAAATATTAGCAAAACTACCTAGAAATTAAAAATTAATAAATTAAAATAATTAGTAAAAAACACCTACCCCCATTTTAAAATCTTTTCGTTTGACATTAAAAAATCTATATTTTTAATCTAAAATTTATTGCCCATCAAATCCTTTAAATCACTAAACATACATGCTAATTTGGATTCCATCTTCAAAAATAATTTATTATTTATTATTTATTTTTAATTTTTACAGTGGAAGATGTTAAGTAGCCAATATGTGAACGAACTAAATTCAAACACTAAAATGGCTAGATTAGTAGATAACATACACAAGGTAATTAAAACATGCAGAATCTAATCTGGAAATCCTTCTATCTATGCGGAATTAAGAATTGAATGGAAAAGAAGGATTAAACTGCTTACTGTTCCAGTTCGCCGAAGCGAAAATAAGACGAAGGAAAGTTTTGCTGAAGCGAAAACCACAGAAGACAGAAAGCAAAGACTAACCGATTGCAAGGCGTGATGAAGCTTCTGCTTCGGATCTGCAAAAGTCTTCTGCAATGGATTCGTGAGATGTCTTCTGGATTTCTGGCGCAAATGGACTTCGATCTCCGCTACGACGAATCTTTAAGCTTCTGGACTTCGTCAATGGCGAACAGTAGCAGTGGCGTTCTCTGATGCTTGGTCGATGGCAATAAGCAGCAACAACGATCTTTAGTACTCGGTCGATGATGGACTGCAGCGGCGATGATGTTCAGCACTTCGCTGATGGCGAGCAGCAAGCGAACGGCAAGTGAACAACAGCACAACAACGACTTCGATCTTCAGCGCTTGATGATGATCAGCAGGAGACTCCGAGATTTCGTTGGTGACGAACAACAAGCGAATCTGGGTTGATGACGAGCAGCAAGCGAAATCTTCAAGTTCTTTGATGATCAAGAACGCTTTCGAAGATCGATAAGAAGAGAGAGATTTACACAGCCAAGAAGAGAGAAATTAACACAACGATGTAAGTGGTTCGACACTAACGTCTACTCCACTGAGTTTCGGGATTGTATTCAAGGATGAATGAACTACAAGTGTGGAACTTTGTCTAGAGTAACAACTTAATTTTTCTGAATTTTAGAGTGTGTTCTACCTCTCTCACCCTTCCTATTTATATATTATAGAAATGAGTGATTACCAGATGATTAAGCCAAATTAGTTGTATTATTTACCTAATGGTTAGTTGTAAGTTTGTTAATGTAGTTAGTTTGTTGAGATAGTTAAAACAACCTTCAAACAAACTTAACTAACAACAAACTTAACCATTTTAGTAACAACAAGTTTAATACTCTAACTTACACTTTCAAAAGATTTATGATTTATTTTCATACTGCAATTTGAGGTTTGAATGTAACAATGATTATTTAGTAGGTTTTACTCAGACTTTTCATAAATCTTTTTTCATTCTTCTTTTTATTTTATTTTTAATTTTCTTTTCGAGATTAAGTTTTAATTCGTTTTTTACTTTATATTAATACATAATATTTTTCATTTTAGTGGGGTTACTCTAATTTTTATCGTAATCTTAAATACATAGTATTTTCATTTCAATCTATCTATTTTTCAAAAATTATGAGATCATGTATTGTGAGTAATACTTAATAAATATGAGTATTAATAGGTATTGTTACATAATTTCTTATAATATTATATTAAAATGCAAGGTTTTTTTTTTTTTTTTGTAGGAATAGACCAAATTAATAAAATATTTACAATATTAGGTAAATTTGAAAAAATTTAGCAACCATAATCAAATATCGGTATAACTAATACATAATACAGTATAATGAGTATTATTTATATTGTATATTTGACTATGGATGCTAAATATTTTCAAATTTGCCTAGATCTGTAATTATTTTGTAAAATTGGATTATCTAGTACAATTTCCCTAAAACGTATTAATAACTATGAATACAAATACTTTAAAATTTATACATTTATAATTATTTTGTGAAAATAGTCTATTATACAATTACCTATAAATTATATGGTAAACATACGAATAAAATATATTTTCCAAATATTGTTTATTTTGTTTTGAAACGTTGGTTTCACGTATAAACACCGAATATGGTTGGCAATTGTTAAATATATTATAATACTTTAAAATTTATACATTTACAATTATTAATAATATATAATACTGTATTTTGTTTAAAAAAAATACATAATACTATATTAATAATATTAATATTTTTAAATATTAATAGTACATAATACTGTATTAATTAATATTAATAATATAATATAAATTATTATTAATATTAATAATATAGTATAAATTATTATTAATATTAATAATACATAATATTGTATTAGTTAGTATTATTAATAATACGATATTAAATTATATTTATGATTATAAATGCGAATATTTTTAAATTTAATCGCATTTTGTAATTATTTTGTCAAAATAACATATCCATTATAATTTTTCTATAAAAAATAATAATGCAATAAAAATGATAGAAATAGAGTAGCCAATATTGTTTTGAAGTGTGATGTATTTAATTACCTTAATGACAAATCATTTAATACCGTGTATTAACTCACCAAAATTGTTTAAAATAATCAAAACAAAAAAATATATACAATTGATGTAATGCAAGATTATATCTACTCATAGAAACTCACAATAAAACTATATAAAAAATAAAAAATGAGTTCATAAACGAAATTTAAAAAAGATAATCAATTCACCATTCTTTTGAAAAAAAAAACCATACAAAGATAAGGATGGCCGAAAATTTAACGCGAAACTTTCGAATTAATCCACCTATTTGCATGAAGAAAAAAAAATTGATCAAAATTGTGAGAGCATAACGACAAAAGTAGAATGAATTAGGGGTGAACATGTGTTGGGTTGAGGTGATTTTCAATTCAACCCAAAAATTCGGGTTGGTCAATTATCCAATCCAACTCAACTCAATTAAAGACACAACTCAATCCAATACAACCCTTTATTTTTAAGTTGGGTTGGGTTGAGTTATCGGGTTCATAGATTTGCATCTAACGTCACTTTTTCGATTCCTAGAAACGTAAAACAAACATTAACATAAATAGATTCTTATTGCAAATGCGAAACTCAAACTTACTAACTTCGAAACCTCATCAATAGGTTGAAAGTTTAAAAAATATTAAAAAAAAAAAAATATAATAATAATAATAATACTAAAATAAATATACATATACATATAATATAAATAATATAATAATTATATTATAGATAAAAAATATACTTTTTAAACTAAATGATAAATTTGGGTTGGGTGGGATTGATTTTAGGTCAACCCTTGACCCAACCCAATCCATGAAAATTTCATATTTTGAACCCAATCTAATTCATTTATGCATTCAATCCAACCCAACTCGTAAAATTGGGTTGGGTTGGTTCGGGTTTTTTGGGTTGTCAGATTTTTGTGTACCCCTACAATGAATTGAGTTCGAAGAGGGAGAGAGAAATTATAAATTGAGAACACAATTGTGAAAGATGAATAAGAATTTATTTAATATGATATAGTTGAGAATGCAATTTAAAAATATAATCAAATCTAATTTAATATTAATAAAGATAAAATAAAACATTATCAAGAAAATATAAAGATGGAATAAGAATAAGATAATAAAGGGCAAAAAGGTATTTAAAAAATCGTATATAATTAATAAAATTACAGAAAGTAGTTTTGCTAAATAAAAAGAAATAACGTATATTTGCATATAAGTTTGAAAAGTAGGAGAGTGATTTTCATGATGGCCACTTAATTAAAAAATAATTTCAAATTAATACATATAGTTTATTTGACATTTAAATATTGTAAGGTTAGACGGTATGCCTCGTAACATTAATCGAAGTGCGTTTGTGCACGCAAGTTGACTCGGGCAGTTACGGATATAAAAAAAAAAAAATAGTGAATACAATTTTCCAATTATTATTTACTATTCCACGCATCAAATTCCTTTCAAGTCGGGATATTCTAGCCCATCGGGCCAGATAGTGGAAAGGATCCTTTTCTTCCCTTATGATCCAAGCCCACCAAGGAGATTAATACAAAAGAAATATAAAAGTAGCGAAAAGTATTGCTACTGATTTACTTAATTTTTTTTAAATTATTATTATCGACGGAAGGGAGACAAGTACTAATTTCGGAATCGATTTACAACTAAATAATGAAACAATTAGGCTTCTGACCTATTTAATATGTTGTGTTATTCCACTGCTAACCAAAGCTAGAAAATAATTATAAAAATGATGGCCTCTAAAAAACAATTAACAAAATTAATAAGTATGATCCATATATTTATTTATAATTGATTTATTTGTCATATTTAAGTAGGATTTAGTTCAAAAAAATTATATTCCCGAGTTATTTTGAGTAGTTAAAAATTGAGAGTTGTAACTAAAAACTTGTTTGAAAATGTTGTTTTGTGCAGAAAAATTAGTGTCAAAGCCTTGTTTCGATATAAATTTAAAATGAGTAGTTAAAGAAGAAATGACTAAAAATGAAATATTTTATTTTTTAAAGAAAAAAGAATTATTTTAATTGATTTTGAAGGAATTATAACAAATAAGTTATAAATAATTGAATAATTATAAATGATTGAGTTGTTATAAATGAATGGTTAGAAATGAATAATTATATTTAAAAATAAAAATGATGAGAAATTAATAAAAGTTCGATTAAATGTAGGTTTTCGAAGAAAAATTAGTAAATTATACATTTAAATCCTACTTAAATATGTCAAACAAATATCAGTTATGGAACAAATACTTCACATTTATAATTGTTTTGTAACAATTTTTTTTTTCTTTTAACTTCTTTATAATCTTCTTTGGGTGTTCGATGCCTTCAAATCAACCTTTCCATATTCTTCACAGCTTTGATCATTTCAATTTCAACTGTTAATTTCAAAAGCGACTAAGAAACCCAACCCCATTCAATTTTACTACAAAAGAATCAAAATCGCCAAAACCCCTCTTCGTTAGGAAAAGTTACATACTACCAAAAAAGGTCGAATGTGCGTGGCCCGTATGATAATCATTTGATTTTTTGTTTTTTACTTTTAAATTTAAGTCTATTCTTACTCAAATTTACTTCTTCCATCATTCCTTTAATGCATCAATCTTTTCTTAAAAGTAGGAGAATACTAACAAACTTTTACAAACAAAAACAAAATTTTGAAAGATGGATATATGGTAGGAATGGTGGAAGACATTGGTGTAAATTTGAGTAAGAATAGGCTTAAATTTCAAAAACCAAAATCAAAAAACTAAGGCCCCGTTCGATAATTATTTGGTTTCTTGTTTTTTGTTTTTCAAATTTAAGCCTATTTTCTCTCAAATTTCGTACAATTTGTTTCTAGCATGTATACATCTTTCCTTAAGAAAGTAGGGGAAAACCAACCAACTTTTAAAAACAAAAAAAAATAGCTTCCCAGAGTTTGTTTTTGTTTTTAAATGTTGGTTAGTATTCTCATACTTTCTTGAAGAAAGATGGATAAATCGTAACAAGGATGGAGCACATTGTAGGAAACTTGGGAGAGAATAAGCTTAAATTTGAAAAATCAAAAATAAGAAATCAAATAATTATTAGATGGGGGCACAAATAATTATCAAAGAAGCATGAATAATTTCATTATTTTGTGGAAATAGCGTTCAACATCTTACGGATTCGATTCCGTATTTGTAATACTAGAAAAAAAAAAGAAGAAAAAAAATTACATACTTCAAACCAAAGTTATCCTTCGATTTTCCCCAACCCAATTTCTTTTCTTCTTCAACTTCTCTCTCTCTCCAATTCAAGATAGAGAAACCCACTTCTGTTTCTCTTTTGGATTTAGTCGAGAGATCCGATCCTTATTGGTTTGAAAATCGTTGGACTCTTGTGTTTGTCCATGCCCTTCCAGTTCCATCCATTTTAAATTCAGAAATTCAGAGACCCTTTGAGCTTATAGGCCAAGCGGCGGCGAGATCTCAACACCCATTTCCTTTTTGCGCCTAATTTTTCTGTTGGGACTTTCATCGAACACATGGTGGGCATTTTTTCAAGGTTTTCTTCTGGTAGAACAGGACATCGGCGAGCTCAAAGCGCGCTTGTATGTTGTTTCTTCTCTTTAATTTTCGATGTGGGGATTCATTTGTTGTCTCGATTTTGTGTTTTTTTTATGAATCGGTCGCTTTTTTGGGGGGTTTTGAGGTTGTGGGGTTTGTTGATTCATTGTTCGTTTTGTTTGTGAAGATTCTGAACTCGTTGTGTTCTATTGATGTGTTTTCATGGCTGCTAGATTGGTTGACTTTTAGTGAATTGGAATCTTACTTGCCTTGTTGTGGTGGGGAATATGATTCTTTTGGATCATTTTTTTTTGTAGATTTCGTTTACTTGGGTCGCATGAAACTCGAATCTAGTTCTGATTTTGGTCTCTTTTTTTAAAATATAGTATTTATAGTTGTGAACTTAGTTGATTCCTTGGTGTAAATGTAATGGACCTGTTGGTCCCCAAGGGGTGGCGCAGTGGTTGAAGTCTTGGGCTTTGAGAGTGTGCTTCCCTCAAGGTTCTAGGTTCGAGACTCACTTGTGAAACTACTTCTTCGATGTCTCCGGTACCTGGCCTAGAGACGGGCGTGGTTACCTTGTTTCAAAAAAAAGTAATCGACCTGTTGAGCTTTTATGCTTCTCATTTCCATGGTTGTTTCTGAGATCTTATCATATTTGCTCTTTTACTTGTCCTGTTCTACTTTGAAACTTTGATGGAGGTCAGGAAATTACCATTTGGGCCATTGTTTTCTTTTGCTTTTGTGGATTTGTTGAAAATTTAGTTGGATATTTTGGGTAGTTTTGATGCTCTTATAAAGTGAGTTTGTGTTGGTGCAGGATGGAAGAGAAGGACTGCCTCCAAACCCAGAGAGTACTGGTGTTAGTGCTACTTTTGCTGCTGCTACTCATGGAACTGAAGGAGCTGTGGAGTTCAAGCCTGTTGAACACCCGATCGAGCCTCTCGACAACGACAGGCCAATTCAGTGCCCGTTGCCTGAACCGTCTATTCTGAATGTAAGCTGCTGACTTGATCTTCTTTTGCATTTTTGTCCAGTTTACTGTCTATCTGATCAATTATATCCAGTTGCCTTATTGCATATATTGATGTATATATGTATATATGTCGATAAGTGTTTGACAGGTTGCAATCTCGACTTGAAAGTGTTTTTCATAGATTCATTTTGTAAAGTCTGTTCATGATTTTAAAGATGATATTTAGAACTGTTCAAAAGATCAATATGATAAGCATCTTCAAGTAAAGGTTTTCCTAAGTATGGAGGAGAAACTTGATGAATGAAATCATAAGTTCCACTTGAAGTAACATTTTCTCCTAAATACCGGGGAGCTATATGTACATATATGTTTATATATGTACAAGTGATTATAGTTGACACGGTCTCAAGTTATGTTGATTACCGAATGATCTATATTGAACATGTTGGATAACTAGATTTCGATATAGCCATTGACAAACTTTGCATATAGATGGTATGAAAGCCATGAAGCTGATTTTGATTGAACTAGCTGTTAGAGAATTATGATGTTGTTGTTTTCCTTGTTGATTTACCAAACTCATCATGAAAGTTATAGGTTTTTGATATATTTTGAGATCTGATTTTGAACTCCTCAACCACTAGGATGGAAGAATATGGAAGGAACGAGTATCGAGTATACGCAAAATGCCAGACTTGCCTGTTATGAAAGAAGCTGAATTTGGTGAGACAAGACCACGGGCAACACGAACAATCTTACCATCTATCAGTGCTCCCGAGCATAACATCCTAAACTTACTCGAGGAATCCGGGATATATCACACCTAATTACTTCTCATATGGAAATTAGAGTTGCCTATACAGTATTTTTTAAAGTTTGTATCCCCCAACCCCCTAAATTTTTACCTTTATTGTTTTTCCTTGTACAATGCCATGTCACAGGTTCAGTGTTTACATAGTATATCAAAAGTTTAGCCTTTCAAATCTTCAACTCCCTTTTATCTCTATTAATTTTGTTATTCAGGTACTATTTTTTCGTCGAGACGTAAGCTGAGGAAGAATGCTCGAGCATTCAAGGGTCGATATTATTGGTTCGACATTGAAGACTTGTTTATTATGGAAGATGAAGATGATAGGTAAGTACAACTGCCAGTACATGGTACTAAAGTTTTGATAAAATTAAGTTGATGAATGCAAACATAGCTTAAATGGATTTGCAATGTTAAGCATGAAATGACCTTTACAGCTAATTATTTGTTAAAATAATAATTTGAGGAATACTTCTCCATTCCTGATCAAGTATATGTTGCTTATTTGGCACAACTTGGTGCCACAGTTTTTTTTTTTTTTTTTTTTTAAAGAAATTCAACCATAAACAAAATTTGTGGTATCAAATGGTGCCACATCAACAACAAATAGACTTGCTTATTTCTCCAATAATTTTATTAGGATTTTCTAGGAGACTTGAATGATGGGAGATTAGAGAAACTATTTTTGTCTACCACAGAAGTTTAGTATGGTAAATACTAATAGAAAAAATAAATGACTTTTTCTTAGTGATCATTTAAACATTTTGAAATTTGTGTGTTTTTCTTCAAGTTTCTTGACTAACCCTAAAAAAAAAAAAAAAAAAAAAAATGTTTCTTGACTACATCCAGTACAGTTTGTATTATACATAGATCAAATTGCATTTGGTAACGATATCATTTTTTAATTAGAAAACAGAGACGTGTGTATGGCAAGCATTTTATTCTTTTTCTTATGGAGTGTATTTGACGATCATTTTTTGGTCTCTAATTCTCTAAATGCAATAGAAAAAAAAAATCATTAGATGAATGATTATTTGAAATGCAAATTATTTTAATTCTAATGCTTTTAATTTGTGTGTCGAACCTAGCAGTAATTGACATATATCTTCTGTCAAACCTTAAAAATGTTGTTCTGAAAAGATAATTTTAATTTATTTGAGAGTATTTGATTTACATTATTTAGGCCCCGTTTGATAACCATTTGGTTTCTTGTTTTTGGTTTTTCAAATTTAAGTCTAATCTCTCTCAAATTTCCTACAATGTGTTTCATCTTTCCTACCCTTTATCCATCTTTCTTTAAGAAAGTAGGAGAATATTAACCAACTTTTAAAAATAAAAACAAACTTTAAGAAGCTACTTTTTTTTGTTTTTAAAAGTTGGTTAGTCTTCCCCTACTTTCTTAAGGAAAGATGTATACATGGTAGAAATGATGAAACAAGTTGTAGAAAATTTGAGAGAAAATAGGCTTAAATTTGAAAAATCAAAAACAAGAAACCAAATGGTTATCAAATGGAAGTTAACCTAATTTCATTTGAAAAGTTATGATTTAATACGTATGATTTGATAGATCTTATAAATAGTCATAGTTTATAGTAACTTAGAATGACCCATTCAAGACTTCTTTCGTTGTATACCCTTTCTTTCCGTGGAGGTCAAAAAAAGTCTTTTTTTTTTAATTTTTTTTATAAATTATAGTAGAAGGACTACAAATCTTACACATAATATACGGAAGGTATGATCATGATATTGAATTGAATTATCACTAAATAATGAAATCAAAGCAAACTTTAGGCCTTGTTTGGCCGTTTAGAATTCGAGGTTTGAATTGAAAATTCAGGGATTTGGAATCAGTTGTTTGGTAAATATAAAGATTCCAACGAATTTGATTCCGAGGATTCGAAACAAATTCTTTTTATTTTGGATTATCAATACAACAAACTAAACACCGTAATCAAGATTTTAGATAATTTGATTACGATACTGGATCTCGGAGAATCCAGATTACAAGAAATTTAGATCTCTCGAATTTCGATCCCAATCCACAAATCAAACAAGGCCTTAATGTTTTTTTTAAACAATATTTAAAGTAAGTAATGTTTCATAAAGCTCTCTAAAAAGCTCAAGTACACTGGCGGTCCTCTAACTCTCTTTTCTTAAATATAAACATTTATCTGTCCTAAACTCCAACCCAATAGATTCTTACTCTTTGTTTTAGAGGGATTCTTATTCCATATTGTATAGGGACAAAACTCAATATAATAATCCTTAGACGGATCTAATTGTGAACCTAACATTTTAGGGTGCTTATTATTTTATTCTTATATTCTGTAGTACAATATAAAATTAAATTAAAAATTAACAAAATTACATCTTAGTCTTAGTTTAAAGTGTAATTTATATTTAGTTCACATGTTTCAAAATTGAATACTTTTACTCGTACTTAAAAAATACTCGATCTTAATAATTGATATACTTTTATTGACTAAAAGATTTTTGGTCTTTACAAATTGGTCAAATTAATTGATATTAAAAGTTGTTACCTCATTTACAAATAAATCAAATTAAATATTAAGCCATTTACAAATTGGGGAGGGGACCATCTACTACTCTCAAATCAATGAGAGTCCATACCGATTCTCAAGATTGAAATAGTGATCATGGTGTTGAATTGGATTTCCACCAAACAATAAAACCATCACACCATTGTCGCTTTTAGTATATTTGTGCTAAATTAATTGAATTAAAAGTCGATTATGTTTAGAATTTAGGTCCAAGTTAATTTAGGTCTAAACTCATATAGTGTGCCTAAATATTCACGAAACACAAACTTAATGATAAAACCCAAAGACCCATGAATCTCCAGCCTAATGGTCAGGCCCAAAGACCCATAAGGCCCAAGTCATCAGGTTAGGCCAAAAGGCCCTCGAAATCCAAGTCTACAAACTCATGAGAACTCTATAAATAAAGAGTTCAAAGAGTTCTCCTTCATTTGCAAAGGATTTAACCGAAGATTCAAGTTGAAGTTGAAGACTCAGAGACTCTTAAGCATCAAATGGGAGAGAATTTAGAGCAAGCAATAGTCCAAATTCATAAGCCTTCAAAATAGTCGGCGAGTGAAGAAACTTAGAGATTAAACTTTAGAAATCAGAACACTCAACGACAAAGGTTTCCAAAGATCGATTGTCTTTTCGTCTATAAGGTGAGGATTCAATCCACCTTCATTCAATAAAAAACTTGCGAGCCCTTAGGTCAATATCTTCAAAGTTCACATCTCAAGATAAAGAATCAGATGATAAGGATTATAGATTATAATACTCACACATATTGAAATCAACAAAATTCAAGTTCATATACACGTATTGTTTCTAAATTTTGCAAGAAATCTCTCTCTCACTATATAAATATGAGATGATAAAAACTAATTGATATTGTAACGTTCCACGTTTTCAAAACTTTCATTCAAGTACCTTTTTTTAATTTTTTATCTTAGTCTTTGGAATCATTTCTTCAAATCTTGCATTTAGGTATTTAGAGGTATTTTATAATTTTACCCATATTTGGGTAGGTTGAGCTATCTTCGGTGTTATGACTTGTATGAACCTCCAAATCAAATCGTGTTATGTAATCCACCAAGTTTATATGCTTATATTTGTTGTTGTAAGTGATCCATGTTGAATGATTACGGGATATGAAACATGTAGTTGTAGGTTATGTTATTATTGATATATTAGGCCCGGTTCGATAACCATTTTGTTTCTTGTTTTTGGTTTTTCAAATTTAAGTCTATTATATCTCGAATTTTCTACAATGTGCTTCATCATTCCTACATTTTGTTCATTTTTCTTTAAGAAAGTAAGAGAATACTGACCAACTTTTAAAAACAAAAACAAACTTTGAGAAGCTATTTTTTTTTTTGTTTTTAAAAGTTGGTTGGTCTTCCCCTACTTTCTTAAGAAAAGATGTACACATAATAAAAAAAAGGATGAAACAAATTGTAAGAAAATTGAGAGAAAATATGCTTAAATTTGAAAAACAGAAAACAAGAAACCAAATGGTTATCAAACGGGGCCTTAGTTGTTTACTATTTAATTTACTTGAGGATTGAGCATGTAAATTTAGTTCTCTAGCTATTCAATTGTATGCTTCATACTTTGATGTGTTTAATTAGATTGATCTTACAACTATTCACCACTTTAAATCTATTTTAAATTCTTGATTTTCATGGATTGACTTTAACAGGTTCATATTCTTGGATGGCTCATCAACTTATTAGTATTTTTATAATGACCATCAATTTCTTTTTGGGGATAAATTATTGATTAATTGATCGCTTAAATCATTTTGTCTGGTAGATTTTCATAGATTTGTCATTAATTAATTGATTTTCTTGAAGAATCGCTCGTCATGAAGTCTTGTACATTTTAGAGACTTCAACGTGTCTTTATCGTTTTTGTTCACATGAAATTTACTAAAGAAATGTGTTTGTGAAGTTGAATTTAGATATTATGTTGATTTCGTGCGAATTTAGTTTGATCGGTTGCCTATTCTCTTTCGATATGGACCATCTACTTAAAGTATGTGTGTTGACTGAGAAATTTCGGCCAACCGTAGATTGACACGTCATTATCCCAAATTTAATGACGAAATTAAATTTAATTTTTGGGACAATATTTCCCAAAATTAAATTAGGGCTAAAATTTAGTTTACATCAAATTTGGGTCAAAATTAAACCAGACCAAAGTTTGTTTAGTGAACCGAACCAAAAAGTCCAAATCCAGAGGGGCCAAGCCCATCAAAGCCCAAGCCCAGGGTTCATAGGAGCTCTATAAATAGAAGAGCTCTCCTTCATTTGGGAGGGGCAGATATGTGAAGCTCTAGAGAGAATTCCACAAAATTGAAGACTCTCCAAATCTCGGGAGGCAGAGATGTGAACCTCCAGAGAGAATTCCACCAAATTGAAGACTCTCCAAATCTCGGGAGGCAGAGATGTGAAGCTCCAGAGAGAATTACACCAAATTGAAGACTCTCCAAATCTCGGAGGCAGAGATGTGAAGCTCCAGAGAGAATTCCACCAAATTGAAGACTC
>JBBMEF010000022.1:13326845-13340254 GCA_037832685.1 Sicyos baderoa
TCAATTTAAAATTCTCTAAAATACAACATTCTTTTAATTTTTGAAAACACAATTTAATTGAATTTTGATTGGTCAACGGATACTTATGAATTTTTTTTTCTCACTTTTAGATCTCAAGAAGCAAAGCGCATAAGGTGTGTACTAGTTTAATTACAAACATAGTCGTTCTATTCATACGTAATTACAGTTAAGTACTATAACGTATAACTACGTATACAATCTGGTTGCGTAATGTTCAACTAAAAAACTGATAAATTATGTATTTTTTATTGCAGGAATCACGAAGCATAACGCGTAAAGGTGTGTACTAGTTTAAGTACAAATTTAGGTCTTTATATTCATACGTAAGTACGGTTAAGTACACTAACATATAGTTATGATTACAATTTGGTTGCGTACTATTCCAATAAAAAATTTATTAAATTCAAAATTTTCGTGGTTATTCAATATTTAAATTTTCCATTAATGTTTCAACAAAAAAAAAAAATCAAATTTCAAAATTAAAAATCTAGTTTTTTTTTTATAAAAAGATTTTAATTTGAAATGGTCACAAAATCTTAGAGTTTGTTAGGGTTTTTTTTTTTTTTAGGAAAAAGTTTGTTAGTTGTTAGAGTATGTTATTCATTTTAATAATTAGTGTAAATAAGGGTAGAGTTAAAAATGTAAAGTATATTTTCAATAATTATTAATTTTAATTTCAAAATAGAAAAATAGAGACAAACTTTAATCTTAACCAAAAGTAGATACTTACCTAATTAGGTTTTTTAGCCCAACTACTAGACTTGGGCCCTAGTGATATTAGGATCTAGCTATTTGGGCTTGAACCTTGTTTGGATGAATTTAGTTTTGGGAAAACCCACAATTTGTCAGTTTCGGCAAAATATTGGAAAATATAATTAAATGGAGAAATATTAGAGATGCATGTTTAAATTGTTTTTGAATAATGAGAGAAATATTCATGTCATCTCTACCCTTCTCTATTTCTACAATTTGTGGAAATTAAAAACATTTTAAAGCTCCACCATTTGAGGAACTACCTAAATTAAAAATATATATATAAAAAATAAACGATTTGACCCTAGGTTTATTTTTTGCCAAAATTAGACACCTAATTTAGTAAACTTTAATTAAACAAATTAAGTCTTTTTTTAGCACTCTAATTACTAATCAAACAAATAACAAATAATTTCATTCTTTAACAGTTTTAGGCTTTTCTCCATTTTTATTCCACCATTGTAACATTCCAGCATCTTTATTCTTCCACGCTCTTCTCTCATTTTTCCACATTTTGCCATCCACCACCTTTTTGTTCCAACATTTCCAAATTAGCTCGAGTGTAATTTACCATATTTTGGTTTCACCATTTTCAATTTAGCTCGAGTTTAATTTTTAGAATGGCAACGACATTGGTTTTCATTTCTATGTCCTTTAATGGTAGATGGGACGATGGCGATATCTACACGAACTACACAACGGGTGTGACTGATATCATATACAACATGCCCCTATCCATTCTAATATCATCTATTGAGGAAAAGTTGTCTTTGGACGAGAACTCAAAAATCGTGTGCATATCACTATATAAAGAAGGCGCGCACAAACGAACGTCGAAGATACTGAAGGATGACAGGGACGTCCAGTGGATGTACAACGATTTCGCGGGGGGCATGTATAGTGGTTGTTGTCTCTTGGCAGACATCGTCCAAACACGTACTGAGATGTACGTCTCAAACTTAACCGGTGGACTACTGTTTTTAAATACCTGGTTGCTTGATACATAGACGGAAGCTCGCTGGAAGCTCGACGACTACAGACGCTGGAAGCTCGCCAATACTCGACGGAATGGGCGGTGGAAGCTCGACGGAAGAGAGACGGTTGAAGCTCGACGGAAGTGACAGCAGTAGGATTTTGAAATGGGTACGCCCCTTTGGTATATGGTAAACAATTTAATTCTATGTTTTTAAAAAAATAACCACATAATTCTTAATTGCAAATTTTCAAATTTTCAAAATTTGAATTTCAAGATTTTGATTTATTGTTTAAATTTAGGTGTTTGTTAATTTATAATTTTATCTCTTATGTTGGTTAAAGCAATATATTATTTCTAAAAATTGGAATAAATAAATAATAATAATAATAATAATAATAATAATAATAATAATAATAATAATAATAATAATAATAAATGGACATTTTAGACGGTTGCCTAAATAGTTTCCTAACTTTCGTCAAAATTAATTTGACTCTTCAAGGGTTTGAACCCGTGACGTTGGTGTTGAACTGGTTACAACCAAACAATGAAATCATTGCGCCACTGACCCTTTCGGTCGTCAAAATTAATTTTAAGATAACGTCCATTTATAATTAGCTTAAATTGTTAATATATATATATATATATATAATTATTTAAAATACCTCATCAGTTTAGACATAATAATAGAATAATTTGCAATTGATCCAAATTTTTTAATACGGCATAGATTAGTGACGTAATAGTTTTATTGTTTGGTTGTAACCAGTTTAACACTAAAAAAAATTAACCAATCATTTTAAAACCTTACAGATATTTCAATTTTTAGTCTTCACGATTTCATTTTTTTAAACAACGGTCCTCACGATTTTATGCTTCAAAGTCTATACAAATAATTTCTCAAAAAAAAAGTCAATAAAGTAATAGCTCAACCGGCATCTTATAAGTTCTTAATAACTCCAACATTTTACATCACATCAAATATAAGATTTTTTAATATATAAAGAATCCAGGTTTCTACTTCAAGTTTTAAAATAATTATAAATGAACTAAAAAAAATTGTCAAACTATGAACATTGCCAAACCCGACCCGACCCGACCAGAACGCGGAGTCGGGTCGGGTTATTCAAAACCCAATTTCATTCTTTTCTTTGAGAACAAGAAAAAAGAAACAGAGGGAAAATGCTATAAATCGGAGCTCTCTCTTTTATTTTCGCCTTCGAGAATCCATAGCCATGGCCGCTTTACAGTACCTCGATTCGCTTCGCAGCTCTCATCCTGAGCTCGCTGAATGGTACAACACGCTCGCAGATCTGTACCAGAAGAAGCTCTGGCATCAGCTCACACTCAAGCTTGAGCAATTCGTCGCTCTCGCCGTCTTCCAGGTCGCTTTCTTCAACTTTCTGCGTTTTCAATGCGTGTTTCTTCCTGTTGATTTCACGAGTTTGTGTCAGTGTTTCTGATTTTAGATGCGTTGATATTCAGATTGATGCCATTAGGGTTTTGGGTCGGGGAATGTTGAGATTGGTTTTTTCATGGCGAAATGGACTGAAAATTTAGGGTTCTTTTGGATGGTGAAGGTTTTGGAGTTGAGATTTTTGCTAAATTTGGATTCAGAGAAGTTGAAATGTTAAGTACGGTCACAATTCTAGGTGAAGTAATCGATTGAATGTGGGGCTTTTTTTTATTTGGAGAATTGAAGATCTGTTTGAGGATACTCGTGGCCAATTTACTCATTTGTAAAGGATGGATTGGAATAAGTCTATGTTAGACTAAAGTAGAGCAAGAAATTTTGTGCCCCTTGTCATGTAATTTTCTCTCAATATCTTGTTCATAAACTGCATTCTAGGTCTATATGAGAGACTAGTGTTTATTCATTAATTGTAAGGTCAAATTCGCCTTAGCCTACCATCAACGGCTTAAACTTTTGGGTTTGATAATTTATTGTGCTGTATCTAGATTTAAAGTTGGCACTGTAGATTGGTAGATACTGGATAGTAAGCATGAACTGGGTCTTTGTTAACAGCTGAGTTTGACTTCCCTGATTTCACCATTTTCTTAAAGAGTAATCGTTGGATATTTACTGAGGAGTAGATAATTGTTGTATTCAAAGGGTACTGCTTTAGAGCTGAAATAATTTGAAATTAGTTTTGGTCAGCTAATATATGTTTTATTTGGAATTCTTGTATATTTGGATTTTCAGCTGATTTTTACTCAAATTCCATGTTTTATCTATCCGTCTTTATGCAGAAACAAGAAACCTCCTATGTAATTAATAATTTGTATGGTTAAATGTTCAGGCTGGCGATGCACTGATTCAGTTGTATCACAACTTCATCACTGATTTTGAGACCAAAATTAATCTTCTCAAGCTTGCACATTTTGCTGTGATTGTTTCTCGGCAATATGCAGAGAAAGAAGCTGCTATTAGTTATCTCGAAGGGATAATCGAGAAACTAAGGAGTACTAAGGAGCACCGCATAGAGGAGCCTATCCTCTATATTAAGATGCAAATAGCTATTTTTAAGCTCGAGCAAGGTGACCGAAAAGAGTGCAAGAAACTTTTGGATGATGGAAAGAGCACTCTTGACAGCATGACTGACATTGATCCATCTGTCTATGCTAGCTATTATTGGGTTTCATCTCAGTTCTATAAGTTCCGCCAAGAATTTGCTGAATTCTACAAAAGTGCTCTTCTTTATCTGGCATATATTTCAGTGGAGTCACTCTCGGACTCTTTTAAATTGGTATAATGAATGTTTTCCTTCATATACAGATTAACTTGTCTTCTTAGAACCTTATTCCCCTTTCTAATAAGATACTAGCTCAGTTCATAACACCCAATGCGTGGGCTCTTATCCTCTATTCATACTTGGGTCATGTTTTATACTATTATTTAAATTATTTTCTGTTGTTGCCCTTGTAGGATTTGGCCTTTGATTTGTCTCTTTCTGCACTTCTGGGAGATAACATCTATAACTTTGGAGAGCTTCTTGCACATCCTATTGTAAGAATTTGCACGAATGGTCTTCGTACTTTTTTTGATACAATAATATTGGGGAGGGGGGATTCGAACCTGTAACCTCATGGTTACTAGGTCGTACAAGATGTCAGTAGAGCTATGCTACTTTTGGCACAAATGGTCTTCGTACTTATAACATGATTAACATCCTGCAACCCTCATCTTTGGTTTCTTTGTGTGAATAAGCCAGTGCTTAAATCTTTTCATGGTTCTATTTATTTTGGACTTTAAATCTGACATGTGTGTAACTTTTTGTTTTATCAGATCAAAATTCTGCTGGGTACAAAGGTCGAGTGGCTTTACTACATACTTCAGGCATTCAATTCTGGTGATTTAGTTCGCTATCAAGAATTGTGCCAAGTTCATAATGCAGCTTTAAGGGCTCAACCAGCTTTAGTTGAGAATGAGAAGAAACTATTAGAGAAAATCAACATTCTCTGCCTCATGGAAATTATCTTCAGGCATGCAGGCTTTGCTCCCTTGTCTGTTTGCTATCTGTTCAATAAAATGGTTTTTTTTAATCATTTTTGTGCTAATTTGGATTTGTTGCAGCCGACCATCTGAAGATCGAACCATTCCATTGAAGGTTATAGCAGAAAGGACAAAACTTTCTATAGAGGATGTGGAGCATCTACTAATGAAGAGCCTCTCTGTAAGTTTCACTTGCAGTTATTTTCTCATAAATCACAAAAAGATTTGGTTCAAATCTGTCCATGAACTTGGTCGTTTGAAATTAGAAATAGGTCAGTCTGGAGTAATTTCTTGCTGGAAAATTTTAGTTTTTACCTAGAGGAAAAGCAGCGGATTTCTAGATATTTTTGTAGTTCAATATGCGGATGAGATTCAAATCTCTCTTAGTCATGGATACATGTCTTAAGCACTTGAACATTGGTCGGAGGTATATGCTTAATTAATTAACCAATTGAGCTAAGCTCATGTGGGCAAATTCGCTCTCGATTAAATATGTAAGAAAACAGCAAGTTAGTATGAATGAAAAAAGACTAATTAATCAAAATAAATTATTTATCAAAACTTTCTCACATTTAATAAACCAACCATTCATTCAATTGACAATGCTGAAAGGGGAATAGAACTCTGTATTTCCATGTTCACTGGTGAATGCTATGAGGTGTAAAGTACAGATCTGCTAGGATAATTTGATAAGTGTGGTCCATTTTGTAACTATGACCTTACTTTTTTGTTCGCTCATTGGAAACAAGTTTTGTAACTTTTTCATTTATCAATGAAAGTTATGTTTCCTATCAAATTTCTTTTTGATAAGTGTAATCAATAGCTTTCATGACACTTGTCAACTTGGGTAGTCTTAAGTTTTGACTTTTTCTTACAACATTTGCGAGTGGGAGATTTAGACCTCTAACTTCTCGATGGAGGATACATACTAATTACTGCTGAGCTGTTTTCTTCATCTGATGTTGATAAGAAAAACTGGTGTTCTTATTGCAGGTCCACCTTATAGAAGGTATAATTGATCAAGTTGAAGGGACAGTACATGTTTCCTGGGTGCAACCGAGGGTTCTCGGAATTCAACAGATCAAATCCCTGCGAGACCGGCTGGACAACTGGGTGGATAAAGTGCATTCCACTTTGCTTTCGGTCGAGGCTGAAACACCCGACCTAGTTGCGTCATGATCCTCTTCATCTCGTCTTTACACAACTTAGCAAAAGAGGAAAAAAAAGGAGAGAGACCAAACAAAAGCCAGGGAGCAACTGATCCTTTATTGATTTTCATGTGCTGGCTAGTTTTCAAGCTGTCTTTTCATCTTGCCTACTCTTTCTTGAACTATTTTCTAGGAAGCAGAAGCCTCTACTTCAGTCTAGTTAGTTTTAAAAGTGAGCATGAATTGGAGGAGTTGAGATCAGACTTAGAGTGGTTACTGGACTCATATGTATTTGTTACTTTTGTTGCATACAATTGATTTCATGAAAATTTTATATTGTGAATTAGACTTCTTATAGCAAAACTACCATGTCTAATGAATTAGTCTTCTTCTAGTAAAACATCTTTCCATTCTTCATAAAACAAGAAGAATGGCATAGTCGTAAAGCATCGCCGAGGCGTACACCCTCTCTTTACACGACTTCAGGCAGATAAAATAGCTATAAAAGCTATGTCTTCTATCGAGTGATTTTCGATTAGCTCTTAAGATTTCGGATCGTTTTACTCTCTTTTAAACCATAGATTTTTCCACCATCTTTGCAGGTGCTAGTGCCCCATAAATTCATGGATTTCTTGTCATGCTAATACTCTGATTTGTACTTTATTGTTTGATGGGAAATCTGCTTCTTTAATTGTATTTTATTCCAAATATAGGATTTTAGAACTCGTTATTACTGAATATACCATCATTGGGATGGTTTAGATTCTCTCATGCACCACATAGTTCTCTCTACAAAATTATAGGACATCCTTCAACATATCAATCCACAGTTTTTCATTCATTTTGGGGCTTCATTTTGACACTATTTATGAAACTAGTACAATAAATTGTCTGTTTATCATAATCACTGTTGTCCAACAAATGGAGATGAGCTCAAATCTGTGCTGTAGAAGGAATCCTCAGGTCCAAAGAAGTTTTCCTCTTTCTTCTCTTCATCCCACTTAACAACTTCTCTTATATACTTGAATGCCTCATTGATAGTAACTCGATCCCTCGCTCTGCCTTGCCACACGAAAAGCTTACGACCTGTGATGGATTGATAAAGGTCTTTGAATTTCATAGCTACATAGTAGAAAGCTTGATGAGATAGTGATTGGCTGCTGTGTAGCGGTCGCACTGGACTGAAATCGTTAAACCACTCACAAACATTCAACGACACCCGGTTCACTTTCTCTTCAAAGAGATCGTACTTGTTGAGTATCAACACAAATGGGGTATCTTTGAAGCAAGGATGTCGAACCATCGTTTCAAAGAGTTCCTTACTTTGCATCATCTTGTTTTGTAATAGGTTTCCGCTGCCGTTACCTTCGTGGGCAAGAGACATCTGATCGAAATCACTGAGAGCAACGCAGAAGATGACGACTCGAACATCTTCAAACATTTCTACCCACTTGCACCCTTCATTCATCCCCTTGGCACTTACCCTTATAAGTTGGTATCTGTAATTACAAAATACAAGCTAAGATTTCAGATTAGCGAGAAAAGTACACATGCATGTTGAAAATAATAGAAACTGGAGTACATAAATCATTAAGTGACTTGATGAAACAAATTATCACAAATTAAAACCAGTCTCCAGTGCATAATTTGCCCTTTGCAGAAAAGATCGTGGGGGAAATGTTGGGGAACATTTTTTTCAACGTCCAAATTGTATTAGTTGTTTTTTTTTTTTTTTTTTCATTTTATCTGTTCCTGGACCAACTTACGTGCTCACAAAATTGATCGTCGGATGATATAATATTTAATACTAAAAAAAACTCATAAGAAATTAATCCTTAAATAGATCGTCATCATACATTGAACTCATAACATCTTAGATCTCAAAACCCCTCTACACAAATAAAAAATAGTAAGTCGTTCCTAGATCCATGTGATTCGATTTGCATTGGGTTATGGTGGTGTTTTTAACTGATTTCATGTCATGATTAAAAAATTTAGAAGTACAAAAATACTTTTAAAAACCAAGGTACTTTCAGAGTCACTTCCAAAGGGCAAGTTTTGGCTTAAACGTTCTTTCATTCCCTAATTACGCTCTCCGTTCAATTTCTTTCGCTAACTTTTCTCTCCAAACTCAAAAACTTCTCCTTGCACATCTTCTCACAAATTTTTATCACTTTTTTCTCTACATAAGTTCTCTCCCTAATCTCTTGAAAGCAAACGACAAAATTATTTTACTGCTAATCAAAAGCACTTTTTAAAAAATCATTCCCACCACCCAGACCATAAATCTGTTTAGAAATCTCTCTCATCCACAAATCAACATGCAGAATGGGAAGATATATTACCTAGTGAGTGGTGGGGGTGGAGCTTCAAGATGATCAGTGTAGGTCTCGGACATCGGACTCCGATCGTCGAGTGAAAATTCCATGAAGGCCAATCCATTCCCTTGAGGCACCCCTTCTGCGTAGAGAATATCTCGATCAGAAGGTTCATATTCATTGCTTGACACCTCCACTGCCTGAAACAATCACAAATTCTAAGCATTTTTCCCAAAACAATTCTAAGAGATTACAGTTGATGACAGATGATGTTATCTCCCATTAAAAAAATATGGTTTTGAAAATTTGAGTATAGATGAGGGAGTGATGGATTACCCTGCTTAAGAAGTACTCAGCAACATTGGGAAGGAAGTGGAGCTCGTCTTTTCTCTTGTAAGTTTCTTGGATTGCAGGATCTTTCCATAGCTCTTCGACTAATGGAGCGTACTCACGAGTTGCAGCAGGGAAGAATGCGTCCAGATCCCCTGTGGCGATGATATCGAGGAGCCAATCAGAAAAATGTTTCAGCCTCGAGTTGATGGAGTATATGCATTCACTAACCTCCCTCTCTCCATCTGTGGAAAGAAAATTGGCAATTTATACTTACCATTTCAACTAAAAATAAATAAATAATATAAATGTAATGAAAAAATGTGAAAAGAAAGTCTTGTCGCGGCTCAAAATTTGAGGATTATAACAATTACTTCACAAGTTTGAGGATTGAATGTTTATAGTTCAAAATTGAGGAGTGATTGTAACTACTTTATGAGTGATTTGTGCCATTTTCTCATAATTAAACCCAAAAAGATCGCTCTCTATAACTTCTGGATCCCAATCTTATCATAATTTCCCAAAGAACTTAGCATTGCAAAAATTACCAGTTTCGAGAGCCTGATTTCCCTGGGAACTTGGAGAATTTTTTCGATTTATGAACTCCTCCTCAAAGCGCTCTCGACCATCTAGCAGGATGCTAAGATACTTGTACATGCTACTCTGAATCATAAGCTTCATATCTTGAAGTTCTTCGTCATTAAATCTGTTCCCATACAAAAATTTTCCCTGCCCAAAATAGCAAGCATTTGAAGATAGTGGATGAAATTGCTTCGTTTCTAGAAGACTTTAAGCAAACTTATTCAGGTCAGTTCCTTAGCAACGGCCATAAGCTTTCCAAGTGACAATATTATTCTCCATGTTGTTTCTTGGGCTAAGCTTAACCTTTTATTCCATAGTTTTAGTTATGAATCTTTACTTTACTCCTCTTCTCTGATAGTACTCTTATACTTATATTGTCATATATCTATATTGAAAATTCATGAATCAATGAGATTGTTTCTTATCCAAGAAAAAAAAAACTTCCCACATTAATTGCAAAATAACTCTCTTACATGAAAAAGAAAAATATATTCACATTCGTGGATCAATTGAGCCAAAATTTTAAATAAAAAAAAGTACGAACTTAGATTGTTTGAGAGGTCTGAAAAGTCCTAAACCCTTATCTCATACAATATAATGAAAAAACAAACTTTCTTTCTCGGGACCCACTTAGGTTAAAAAACTTCTCAGTGAAGCATACAAACTAATTCACTATATCAAGTATCAACATTTGTATATACAAGTTCCTAGTCTCCCCTTGCAATATTAAGTTCCAAACATGAGATTGGGAAGATTGGAAATCCTAAGGGGGTGTTTGTGTCGAAGGGAAGAAATGGGGAGAATAAGGAGGATGATTCTTGGTGTTCACATAATCACACTTCTCCAAAATCACTTCTTTATTCTCCTCCTAACTACTTTTTGTTCTTCCCGTAACAACTTTTTTTTCTCCCCATAAGTTCATAACTATGTTTCTTTCTCAACATACTCATTATTTTATTTTCTCCATAATCATTCTCTTACCTCAAACACAAATAATTGTTCTCCCTATAATCATTCCCTTCACCCCAAACATAAATAATCATTCTTCCCATAATCATTCTCCTTCCTATTTTTCCCCTAATTCTCATTCCCCCATAATTATTCATACTCCCCTTCCCCCAAACACCCCCTACTAAGTGATGATCTAAGAACAATTTTTTTCTTCTTCTTTTATTTAGAATAAACCCGAGCTTTCATTGAGAAAAAAATGAAAGAAGATTTGAGAACAAATAACAAGAATAACGACAAGTTTACCTGCTTAAAAATAGTGCTAGTTCCAGAGCCTTCAATACCAATGAGAAGAAGTTTCTGAATCCGTTTTTGTTGCTCAAAATAGTTGGGAACTGTTGTATAATTGCTAGCCTCTTCTCTCACCCCATGAGGTGGTTGACCATGGGGCACGGGCAATGAGAACAAAGCACAGACAAAGCGTGTAGAAGCCTGCCTTATTCAAAGCATATATAAGGTTCTTGATATCAAAAGGATCAATTTGACATAGGGTTAGACTTCATTAAAAAGTCTTATATGCACCTTCTCCCAGATATTTCCTCTAATATTGTTCTGACCTTCTTCCTCATAGCGACCATCGTCATAGACCCAAAAATGGGTGTCACGCGGGCATTGAACATTTGCCAGCTGAAAAGTTATAGCATTGAATAAGTCTAGTTATAGAGAAACCACACCACAAACCATTAGACTTCTAAAGGGAACTGACTTCATAATGGAAAACTTCCTTCTTCTTTTTTAAATGGACGTTGAGATTATAGTCCAGCAAATTAAACAAATCAAAGAGTTTAATAAAGCCATCCCCGTGGCAAGATGCTGAAATTAGTGCAATACAGGTCATTGAAAAAGTAAGCTCCTCCAAAGAAGCAACTAGTCAACCAACTCAAATAAAATTGAACAAACATTAAGATATCAAGCTATGCTTCAATACATACATATATGTAGTTATTACATTTCTTATATAAATTTGTTAACATTCAGGCTGACTAATAGTTCCAAGTCTTCATATCCTCCAATCCTCCAATTATTTCAATGAGAGACAATGCATGAGTATGTAAGCATGTGGACCTCTCTCTATCTTTCTCCTCCTAAAAATCTCTCTCAACAATCAACCCTAAGAGTTAAATTTTTTCCCTCTTCATCCAATGAGTGCGTCACTGGCATCGTAGAAGGACCAACGAGACTACCTCACTAGCAAGGAGCGCAAATCCCTCCTCCATTCCTCTCTCCTTTCTTCATTGTGCATCCATTTGTAGGTCACCTTTTCTCTCTGAAGCTTCTTCGCCGATCTTGGATGCGCAGAACCCATATCTTGCTCCATAGATCTTGTCTCCTTTCTTTACTGCGCATCCTCTTTCTGAAGCTTCTCTCCTTCTTCATGTATCTGCACATAACTCACACCTTGGTGAAGCACTCTCCCCATGCGATTAGACAATCTCCTCTCTCCCACAATCATTTAACTCTAAGTTGGATGTTATTTCTCTCTGACGCCCACCACCCTCGCAGTTGCACATGTTCACCCTCTTGCTAGACATCGTCGAGTACCAGGCTACCAGCGAGGGCTCCGTTGTCGAGCTACTGGTTTTGGGCTTATCTTTCCTCCTCCATGTGTGATCCTTCTATGTGTGACCTCCGTCAGTAGGAAGTGTTCGATGGAATCGTATATTGACACACGAGCATCATCTTTCTGGTCTGTGAACAAAATACAAAGAGATTTCTTGGCTATGTCAACCTACAAGCTCGTATACTATAGGGCTTCTATTTACCAATTTGCCTTCATATTTAGCTCTTTGATTGGCCTCGGTCGTTGTTTCCATAGACTTCTATGTAGCACTTCCACTTTATCAATGATATGTTCATGTTTCCCATATATATATATGGTTTTTTAAAAACACACACACAAAAGCATGTCCCATATTCTTTTCTTGATCAATTTTTTAAATTGAAAAAAGAAAAAGAATGGATTTTTAATCATACGTGAAAAACTACAAGGTAATGCCAACTCTGCTAGCCACTTTGATGAGGATTGTTGACTAAGACCTAGTGAAATGGAGTACATCAGAGTTCGGCTTCCTAACCCTAACATCTTTCTTTTTTGCTCTTCTTCGTTCAAGCATATACGGCCAGCATTTTACTTGATAGAAGTACCTCTTCAAGAAAACTATATTGTATGATTGGCACAATTTTGGCTGCTACATTTATGACCGTTGGACGCATGGGAGAGGGAGAAAATCTTTTTACTATGTATCTAACGGCAATAAAGATGACAGCCACAAGATGGTAGTACTTCCAATAATTTCTCCTTTCAGAGGCTTTTGTTTGGTACAATTCCCCAAGCCATTAGGATGTAGAGGCATTGGTTAGCTTTTGGAGACCTCTTTTCATCACCCCCATAAGATTCTTGAGAAAATCATTTTGTTTCCTTGCGTTAATGACATAAACTCTGACAATTTTTTATGTACAATATAAAAAAATTAGAGTCACTATGAGTTGAGACTTATACTACATCACTGTTACTGATATCTTCAACTTTGCCATTGAAACACATTATGTAGCCACATGCATAAAATTAAGAACCAGAACCAGGGCAGTTTATATCTAGATTTTGTTTTTTGGAAATTGGGAAATCAAATTTTCGCTTCACACCCGGGGTAACCACGCCCGTCCCTAAGTTCATATCTAGAAGACTAAAATGTATATGTTTTCTTTTTTGGATAAGAAACAATTTCATTGATTATGAAATTACAAAATATAGGTATAGATTACTTAGAGTCAAATAAATG
>JBBMEF010000022.1:13340354-13352728 GCA_037832685.1 Sicyos baderoa
GTTATATATTGTATTTAATTTTTAAATAAGTCAAAATAAGAGAAGGGCAAACTAGGGATGATTATTTTATCTCTCTTCATTAAAAGCCAACAAAGGACATGACTCTTAGTTATTTTATTATTTAGACAATTTTTCTAATATTTCCCAAAAAATAGACATTTTGTAGGTTTTCCCTTAAAAAATTTGGCGGAAGAGCCCATTTATTATCAATGAAAACTTGTTAAAGGGCTGGAACTTGGACCAATATGCTTCATTTTGGGTTGTGGGATCATTAAAGCTGGAATTTTGAGCTGTTATTGTGCAATCGGATTAAACAGAAACTACAATCAAAATGTGGACCTTGGTTTTTGCTTGTGGTTACTCCATCACCTTCACAAGTGTGTGATTAAACAGAAATTTTGCAGAAATGTTTTATGAAGGCGAAATTATTACCAGATTCAAATATTTTATGTGAAGCTAAAACACCAATACAAAATCTATTCAAGAAAATGAAGATGGAGCTTGATTTAAGGACAATTCTTCATGAGCTCACATTTAGAGAAAGGCTAGTGAAGGCCCAACATAAGGATGAATGTGTGTGACAGTAGAAGAAAGTATTGGGTGGAACATTACCAACATAAGGATGGTGTGCCTAATTTGATTGTTGCCGTTAAGGATGGAGCTCTTGAGGAGTATAAATACTGTATGGAGTAGAGTGGAGAAGGCAGGTCTTATTTTGGTGGATGCTAAGTCTGAGGACTTGGAGGAGAGATTCCGATACTCTCGAATACACCGGTCAGCTTATCGTTTCCTTTTATCTTATCTAGTTATTTTCATTAGTTTGTAATAGTTTATCTTGTACCTGAATATATCATCTAGAATATAGTGAGTTCTATTGTTATTTCTATATTTCTGGTGTTTGGTATTGTTTATGTGGAAATCTAGAACTGGTAAGGTATCGATACCCTAACACATTCTCATACTTTCTAAAAAAAAATGATGAAACATATGATAAAAAATTAAAATAAAAAGTTATCAAACGAGACCTTAACTATTTATACATCGATAAAATTTATCTTTTTAAAATAGAACTGATCCCGCTAATGTTCCATTCCAAGCATGGGAAGACTTCTTTTTTATGCTATACTCATATACCTGCCCAGCTACGTCAGAAGCTTGCACCTTAAAATGCTATTAAGATTCTAAAGAGAACTCTATACTTTTTTTTATGAGAAACCGAGACCAATTCATTGATAAATGAAAAGATTACAAAAATAGTTTAATAGTTACAAAATGGTGTGCCAATGTGCCAGATATGCTATAGTCTTTAAATGGTGGTAAAGTATGAGCCCAATTAATAGCAAGGACTGAAATGGATTCCCACAATCCTTCCTTTGTGAACTTCACATTAGAAAAAATTATATCATTTCTAGTTCTCCAAAGAGTCCACCAAAAAGCGGCTAAGAAAAGGCACCATAAGATCTTCTTTTCCCCCTTAAAGAGAACTCTATACAAAATTACAAGACATCCTTCTACAACAGCAACCCAACTTCTCTCATCATTTTGAACATAAGTAGGAAGAATATTGGGCTCCAGGCCATGGCCTAAGAAGAAATCAAAACTTGAAAAAAGAATTGCAAAACTAACCTTATTTAAGGAGAGGAGAGGAAAGTGAAGCACATGTTTTTTCTTTCTTTTTTAGGGCTTCCTTTTGACACTATTTATGAAACTAGTACAATAATATCTGTTCATCATCATAGCTGTTGTCTAACAAATGGAGATGAGCTCACATCTGTGCTATAGAAGGAATCCTCAGGTCCAAAGTAGTTCTCCTCTTTCTCCTCATCCCACTTGACTACCTCTCTTATATACTTGAATGCCTCGTCGATAGTCACTCGGTCCCTCGCTCTAGCTTGCCACACAAACAGCTTACGACCCGAGATGGATTGATAAAGGTCTTTGAATTTCATAGCTACATAGTAGTAAGCTTGATGGGCGAGTGACTGGTTGCTGTGCAGCAGTCGCACAGGGCTGAAATCGTTAAACCATTCGCAAACGTTCAATGACGCCCGGTTTACTTTCTCTTCAAAGAGATCATACTTGTTGAGTATCAACACGAATGGGGTTTCTTTGAAGCAAGGGTGTCGAACCATGGTCTCAAAGAGCTCCTTGCTCTGCATCATCTTGTTTTGTAATAGGTTTCCACTGCCACTACCTTCTGGGGCAATAGATATCTGATCGAAATCACTGAGAGCGACACAGAAGACGACTACTCGAACATCTTCAAACATCTCTACCCACTTGCACCCTTCATTCATCCCCTTTGCACTTACCCTTATAAGTTGGTATCTGAAACAATAGAAGACAACCAAGATTTTAGATTGCCGTAGAATATACACGTATGAATATAAATAGAAACTGAGAGTACATATCTATACGATTCCGTTTGACCTTTTGGTTTTTGATTTTATAGTATTAAATTACATCAGGTTCCACCTTAAAACCAATTAGTACCGAGGGGAATAGTCCATATTCTCTTATAATATTGAAGACTCCTCACATTTCTAATGTGTAACAATTGGCACAAGGTGAGTATCTCCAACATGTCCTCTCAAGATGGTGTCATATAGGGAAGATCATTTTGGATTAAGTTTGAATTTGTGAAGCGAAATACCCGCTGGCTTACTTGTATGGGTTGGATCCGAATTTTTGGGATCAAAGAGCCACTTAAGTTTATACCCGCTTGGGTGAGGTCTAAATGACCAGTTTAAACTTTTAAGCATTTGGGTTGGATCGGAATTTGGGGGGACCAATAATCCACATGGAGCTTTGATACTACATTAGATAACATGGGGTTCCACCTCACCTTTTCAATGTGAGACAAATGCCACGAGATGAGTGTCTTCACCATATAGCTTTTGAAAATGAAATTTATAAATACTATTTCGATCCATATATTTCTTTGTTATGTTATCTGTTTTCGTAGGGTAGGGCTTAGACATTATTTCATCCCCAATAACACTCTTTTTATAATTTCTTTAGGTAACTTTTCTCTCCACATAATCACAATAGCATTAACTTATTCATAGACATCCTTCAACAAACTTCGTCACCATTTAGAAAAATGTTTTATTGTTAAGGAAAGGCACTTACTTTTAAATCATTCACACAACCGAGAGACCATAAATCTATTTAGAAATCTCATCCACAGATCAATATGCAGAATGGGAAATTATATTACCTAGTAAGAGGTGGGGGTGGAGCTTCGAGATTATCAGTGTAGGTCTCGGACATTGGACTCCGATCGTCAAGTGAAAATTCCATGAAAGCCAATCCATTTCCTTGCGTCACCCCTTCTGCATAGAGGATATCTCGATCGGAAGGTTCATATTCATTGCTTGACACCTCCACAGCCTGAAACAATCACAAATTCTAAGCATTTCCTCCAAACAATTCAATCATTCCTAAACAAAAGAGATGATAGACGATGACAGATGATTTTAATTCCAATTTGCAAATATTATGGTTAGAAAATCAATTATAATAATAAAGAATTGACGAGAAAGCGATGAATTACCCTGCTTAAGAAGTACTCAGCAACATCGGGAAGGAAGTGTAGCTCACTTTTTCTCTTGTAAGTTTCTTGGATTGCAGGATCTTTCCATAGCTCTTCGACTAATGGAGCATACTCACGAGTTGCAGCAGGGAAGAAAGCGTCCAAATCTCCTGTGGCAATGATATCAAGGAGCCAATCGGAAAAATGTTTCAACCTTGAGTTGATGGAGTATATGCATTCACTAACCTCCCTCTCTCCATCTGTGAAAAGAAAATTTTTTAATTAGAGAAGTATACATTCATTGGATAGTGCAATGAAAAAATATGAAAATAAAGTCTTGCCCAACTCAAAAATTAAAAGATGATGATTGGTTATAATTTTTTATTTTTTTTGATATCCGTGATTATCTGGGCCAGCTTGCGCGCTCCTCGACTAATGTCACGGGGCATACCGCCTGACCCTACAACATTTGTTGGTTATAATTAGATTTACACCTGCAAAACTGTTGGTTGATATAATTAAATTTACTCCAACCCATAAGCTTAAACTTTTGAGTTGATTAGTGATTTAACATAATTCAACATGGTATCAGAGCAAATGGTCCTGGGTTCGAGTCCTTGTCAAGTCGTTTCCTCCCTAATTAAAATTAAAGTTCGCCTGTAGGGCATTTTTCAAATTTCAAAGCCCACAAGTGAGGAGGAGTGTTGGTTGATATAATTAAATTTACTCCAACCCATAAGCTTAAGCTTTTGGGTTGATTAGTGATTTAACATAATTCAACATGGTATCAGAGCAAGAGGTCCTGAGTTCGAATCCTTGTCAAGTCGTTTCCTCCCTAATTAAAATTAAAGTTCGCTTGTAGGGCATTTCTCAAATTTCAAAGTGAAGAGGAGTGTTGGTTGATATAATTAAATTTACTTCAACCCATAAGCTTAAGCTTTTGGGTTGATTAGTGATTTAACATAATTCAACAAAAATTTTTATTTTTATTTTTTATATTTTTTAGTAAGTGAGATTTACACGCCTGATTGGAAATTTGTAAGAAATTAATTCTTAGGTAGGTGGCTACCAGGTTGAACCTATTGTTATAGTAGGTATGTGATTTAGGAGTTCATTAGTAGTTTTACTGTCTTAGATAGAGTTCTCTTGTATACCTATATATATGTATCATTTTAATGAATAATATAAGAAAGTATTCTTCTCATTAAAGTTTACATGTAACCAGAGCAATTTTCTAGAGAATTAGGATTTGTTAACCGATAAGATTTTGAGAATTAGGTTTGAGGTTTAGAACCGACTTTAGGGTTTGTGAGTTTTGGTATTTGCATTCATATCAACTGTTATTGTCAGATCCTCTGTCAGTGCCACTGCCACACGTTGTTAGCCGTCAGCACCGTTGCATACAATTGTGAGATCCTAACATGCGTAACATACCTCCTCAAGGTGGTGCCTCTTTTGGGCTCACCAATCTTGAGGAAGCATGTTACGCATGTTAGAATCTCACAATTGTCTCATGTTAAAAAAGTGGAGAGTCCAACAAGCTTTTAAAAGAGATATGGGTAAGGGTTACTCCCCTCATTGCCAATTGATTTTGAGGCCCATATTATCTAATACTATTACTTAAGTTTAGAGGTTTCATTTTTTTAGTTCAAAATTTTGTGGGTGTGATTGTAACAATTACTTCGTGAGTACTTTGTGCAAATTGTCAAGAATTTAAAAATAATGCTTTTTTTTTTTTTTTTTTTTTTTTTTTAAAGCTAAATAACCGCTCTATCCCAATCTTATCATAAACCCAATAAACTTAGCATTGCAATAAGTACCAGTTTCAAGAGCTTGATCATCTCCCTGGGAAATTGAAGCCTTTTTCTGCTTTATGTACTCCTCCTCAAAGCGTTCTCGACCGTCAAGTAGGATGCTAAGATACTTGTACATGTTACTCTGAATCATAAGCTTCATATCTTGAAGTTCTTCTTCATTAAATCTGTTGCCATACAAAAACTTTCCCTGCCCAAAAAAAAAAAGCATTGAAGATAGTGGATGGAGTTGTTTTTATTTCTAGTGGACCTTAAACAATGTTATTGAGGCCATTTCCTTTTTAATGTCCACAAGCTTTCCCAGTGATAACTTCTGATTTTGTTTGCAAAATCAGTTCAAACAAGGCTCTTACTTGCATATATTCACATTCAAAGATCAAAAAATGTTGAGGAAGTGATGATCTGAGAACAAAATAACAACAATAATGATGGCATGCTTACCTGCTTAAAGATAGTGCTAGTTCCAGAGCCTTCAATCCCAATGAGCAGAAGTTTCTGAATCCTTTTTTGTTGCTCGAAAAAGTTGGGAACTGTTGTATAATTGCTAGCCTCTTCTCTCACTCCAGGTTGTGGTTGACCGTGTGGCACAGGCAATGAGAACAAAGCACAGACAAAGCGTGTCGAAGCCTGCCTTATCCAAAGCATAATTAGATTCCCGATATCAATTCGACATAGGTTAGACTTGATTCAAAAAGTTTGATGTGCACCTTCTCCCAAATATTTCCTCTGATATTGTTCTGACCTTCTTCCTCATAACGACCGTCGTCGTAGACCCAAAAATGGGTGTCACGAGGGCATTGTACATTTGCCAACTGAAAATTAATAGCATTGCATAGGTCTAGTTACTGAAGAAACCACAAACCATTAGACTTTTAAAGGGAACTGAGCTTATAATTAAACAAAATCTAGAGTTTTCATCAAGCCATCCACGTGACAGTGGAACAGTAGGGTTCTCCAACTCAAATAAAATTAGACATATATATAAAATGTAATATATATATATATATATATATATATGTATATGTATATATTACATTTTATATAGCATATTTTAACATTCATGCTGAATAATGTATATATTACATTTTATATAAGATTTTTTTAATCAATTCATTTAAATTGAAAAAAATAATATGAATTTTTTTTTTGATTGGAAACGATGCTTTCATTGATGGTTGAAAATATACATTCTATCGATACAATTATAAGAAGCTATTCCACTGAGAAATTAATGTGGTTAAGTCATAGGTACAAAAAATAATGTGAAAAATAAAACAAACACAATTTATAGAAGTTTTTTTTAACATTAGTCTCTTGTCATTCCATCAAGCTTTGTAAAAAAAAGTGAAAAAATAAAAGAAACACAGCACTGCAATGACATGTGGGAAGTTACAAAGTCTTGGCAACCTCTAAAAGATTTAGGGTAACAAACAAAGACTTTTTTATCAGTGTTTTTAGCTTTTCAAACAATTCAATTCACAACATAAGCCATTGCTTCCACACTCCATAAATGACATCCATGTGATTTTTTTGACACAACATAGTTTCTGTAGTGACATTCTAGTCAAAACTTCTCAAGTATTTCGTCCGAGCTTATTGTTAAGACTAGTATAGAGTTCCACGGACACATGGGAGAGAGAATATTCAAAGATTTTGAACAAGTTATCTTTATGATTTTAGACTTGTACTCCATCACAATAACTGCTAACTTAAACATTGGCATCGAAACACAATAGGCAGCGACATGCATATAATTCAGAACCAGAGAAGTCCATATCTGGAAAATTAAATTTTTTCAGAATCAAACAGCCGTATATGAGAACTTGCAGTTTTCAAAGAGTAACATACGTTCTAAAAACAAAGCTCTTATGTGCAAATAGATCAAGGAAGATGTACCATATTTGGTGAGCAAGCAGTGATATGATATCAGAATTCAGAAGATTAATAGTTACAGTTTCAAAAGGAAAACAACAATGAAAAATAGAATGTCTAAGATTAAGTTCATGAACCAAAAGGTGTACCTTAAGCACCCTTAGTTCGAGTCTAGTGATTTCTCGACCGTTGATGAAAACTTCGGTGTTTCCATTGCTCGCATGGGGGCTAAGTTTTCCGGTGAAACTCAAGTTTGAACTAATGATTCTATCTGGTTTTTCTCCTTCCTGTCAGACCAACACAAAGGTAATTCATGAAGTTCTTGTTGCAGAGGCAAAAGTGTGTGTAAATGGCCAAACACTAAATATCAGTAGAAAAAAAGAAGCTAACGTCAGTAGATTATAGTCACCTTTCCCCAGAGACCAGATTCTTTGTCGTACCAATATCTACCAGGTTTCAATTTCTGTGGAGGAAGAGAGCATCCAAGTAATTCCGCCATCTCTTCGGCCTTTAGAGGAAATTCATTAACAATCAGCTGTTCCGGGCGAAGCTGATTGGCAGGACACTCTTTCTCTGCTTTCATAATCTGTTTGACCTCCAATGGACTAAGTAGTCGAGACAAGACCCTTGAATGCTTACCCAGTTTTGTCCTCTTCGCCTCGTCTATAGGAGCAGTAATGCAAGTGACGCATTTACGCCCTTCAGGCATTGATCCCATGGCCCTAAGCACACAGCTGCTGCAATACTTGGCATCACAAACTAAACATGACTCCTTTGTTTCCCACTTTCCTTTCCCGCACCTATAACATACTCTTCTACTTTCCTTTTTTTTCTTCTCTTTTGAAACTCCGACATACTCCGAATACACTTGATTCTCAACTCTATGCTCTTTTCCATTGGAGTGATCAACGGTATTAAAAGTGACCACAGGTGCTCTCCTTGCATCAATGACTACTTGTTTAGGTTGAATGCTAGGAGGGTTGTGAACTGAAACTGGGGAGGCAGAAGGTGAAGCAGAAGAGAAATCATGGTTTTGCAAGACAGATACTACAGACTCTGAACTACCCGATACCCTTGGACTCTGAGCAGGCGAGCTCGTGACACCAATGATACGGGAGACGGGCAAGGGAATTGGCTCGATAGTCGGAGGAGGATGGTTATTTGCAATGGACCTTTGGGATTCAGATAAGGGTTCAGCAACTGGAATTGAATGAGGATTTACATCAAGGGGTTCGACTCTTGGGACGTCGTAGATTACGGGTGGACCCTCATACTCCATAGCAATAGAGCAATCCAAATCGGTAGCACTTTCAGGGAAAGATGCTCCAGGTGGGAGCATCTTCTTCACCAATTCCCTCCACTTTTGTTCCTCCATTCTTTCAGTTTCAAGATTTAGAACCAGAGTACTAAACTAAATCCAACTTCTTGACACTTTTGGAGATATAATAACTCACAATTATGTGTAGCTTTCCCTACAAGAGCAACCAGAAACAAAAGCTTAATAATGATAATCTTGACACAGTCAACAAAGATAATAGAAAAACAAAAATTAGACACGAAAATGAACATTCATCATCAGCATCCTTGAATTGACTATTGAAAATTCCAAGTTCAACCAAACCCCAACAACGAGAGGCATCATCAATCAAACTGGAACCTGACTAGAAAATCAAAAGCCCCATTTAACAAAACCTTGGGGCAACAAAGATGGCAGTCAAAATCAAGACATCCAAAATAAAAAAATCAAAGAATGTATATATATAATTGAAAAGCTGGAAAGAGCAGAGGAAAGCACCAGAAGAGAGTTGAAAAAATGAGAGTCAAAACAAAGAAAAAGAAGAGAACGAGCAACAAAAGCAGGAGAATCAAATATCCAAAGCAAAGACCAGAAGATAATTACCCTTTTGAAGAGTTTTTGCTTGGGGTTTGTGGAAAAGGATGAAGAAAGTGACAAAATGAAAGGGAATGGAGGAGATTTGGAAGCTTGAGAGTTGGGTTTTTGAGGTTTGATGATTGGTGCTTTTGGAGCCTAAAAGCCAACAAAGGGTCTGAGAAAGAGAAACCCACCACCATGAAAGGCCCTTTAAGAGAGAGAAAGAGAAAACAAAAATGGTGAAACCCACAACACAACAGAGCAAATGAGAGTCAGAATAAGCTTTTTCACACTAAATATGTCCAAATCTCAATCCCACTAGGCACTAACATCACATATCTATCCCCACAATATGCAAATTAAATATTATATATATTTTAAACTCCAAACCACTCAAATGCAACAACTCCAAACTTCAACCATTAAATTTCAACATCTTCAAACTAATATTTTAAATGTATATATTTTTTGAGTCACAAAATTTAAAATTTAAAAACACCCTTAACAACTCCAAATTTAAAATTTCGGCCATTAAATTTTTTTCATGTAATTTATAAATAAATGACAAATTTTAATTAATGTTTGGGTCAATTACAAATATATAATGATCTCAAACGTAATTGATCTAGAAATGTGTATATTTTGAATGAAGGTCCAAATTAAACCAGGTCCAAAGTTCCATGTAGTAGGTCCAATATAGTTAAGCCCAAAGACCAATGGGTCTAGTTCAATGGCCAATAAGCTAAAAGGCCCAACCCATAAGGTCAAGAGATCTCTACGAATAGAGAGCTCTGCCTCATTCGTAGAAAAGGGGAAGAAAGCAAGATATTCATCCTACATTGTAATCCAGAAGCCTTCAAGATCCGTCAACGAGTCAAAGAATTTAGAAACAAGCTTCATAATCTTGAACACTCAACGACAAAGGCTTCAAAAAACTGATCGTCTCTTCGCTTACAAATTAAAGATTCAGTCATCCCTCGTCTGAGAACAAACTTGCAAGCCCTCAGCTCAACATCTTCAAAATCTGCATTCCAAAAGAAAGAATCGGAGGACAAACATTAGAGATTGTAACACACGCACAATTCAATAAAATTCAAGTTCATTTATATGTGTCGTGCTCTTATACTTTGTAGAAAAATTTCGTGTGAACAAATGGGCACGTCCAATGGGACAATCTCTACCTCTCATTTCAACTTCTCACATCAATCAAATATGAAGTCTGGAAAAGTTGCATCAAAGAATGCTGTTACATCAGAAATTCAATTACATCCGGAGCAACTGCGTGAGATAAATGAGTCTCGAATTACACCTAATGTAATTGTGAAGGAGGTCATAAAGCAAATTGAAGAAATTTCTGGCTAAGTCGTCGTCAAAAATAATTTATTGTTCGACCAAATCTCTCTAGCGGTTTATTAATTGAAAGAGACATCAAATCCTGATGTGATGTTTGTAATGATGGCTAGTGTAGAAACATATGACAGAATGGTAGAGTGTAAAGACCCAACCCAAAAACAGTCCTAATCTAGGTCCTTAACCAGCATGCATGGCTTAAAAACAACAAATGCGGAATAACTTAAATCATCGTAAACCTTTATAAAACCAAGGTCATTCATCAACCCATTTAAAAGGAACTCATTCTTTAAAACATTCAAAAGCAAGGTCTCTGATCAGAGAATATTTTATTTCATTTCAAAGTTAAAAGAATCCAGAATATAGAAAACCTGTTCATCAACTCAAAACATAACCTAATGCTTAGTGCCCACCTACATGCTGAATAGAACAATACAGACAACAATGACACAAAGTGTGTCCACATCGGTCCCTATGATCAAACAATCTCCTCTAGCCATCTCGGTGCAGTCCCAAGTTACCTGGTGGAAAACCACATAATAATGGTGAGTAAACGAGTTTACTCAGTAAGAATCCCCAACCGGGGTACAGTACGATAAAACTGGTCATCTAGCATACAAGTAAACATGCAAACAACTTTCAACACAGATCAACTTACTTTCCTTGGGTTGTCAATACAAACCCTGAATCGATGCCAACTCGTGGTCTTACTCCGATGCCCATCGGGGTCTTACACCTTTGAGTTATCATGTAACTCTAGAATCTCCCGAGAATCTCTGATCCCAAGGAGCCTCGAGTCGGCGAGTCAAGAGCGTACGCACACACCACATGCTACTGGATCCAAGTAGGTGCTGGTCTAGGGCAGCCTACCCTGGTCCAGGTCCACATGCCCTAATGACTCGGAATGGTGTCACTGAAATATAGGGATGCGAGACCTCAGCATCGAGCTATGTCAGCATGAACCACCACATCACGCCTGCGACTAGCATCCGCTTTCAGTAGGCTTACACTGTGAGTCGGTGTAAAAACCCGACCCGAATGAAGGTCCTAAACCTAGGCCTTTACGACATGCATGACTTAAAAGCGGGTAAATTAAACTATGAACATCATCTAGGTCCGTAGTTAATAAAACAAAACAACAATCAATTATGCTAGAAACCTGTCCCTGTCTCCAAGCAACCTGTTCCAAGCCAAAAACATTTAAAGTGTCTCCCTGGCCAGAGATATTTTTTTAAAAAAACAAAGATAGTCTTTTATTCAAACTTAAACCAAAAGAACCTACAGATGTTCATACATAAAAACAACCTAAGGGCTCCGTGCCCTGCTTAAATGCAATGAAAATCATTCAAACATTCTCAAACTTAAACATAATTAAAACTCAGAGTTTCAGTTCAATTCATAAAGATAATATCAGAATGGCAGCCCATGATCCATCCCTCGCTCCTTCAGCCATCAGCGCCGCTGATCCAAGTTACCTGTGGAACCACATAAAAATAAGGGTGAGTAAACTAAGTTACTCAGTAAGAATCCCCAATCGGGGTACAATGCATTAGCAATTGTCATCTAGTTAAAAGTATACAAGACACTACAAAAGCGGTACTTTCTCCTTCAAGCTTTCCTTAACTCGGATGCCATTTTACGGACTTACACCTTTACTTGCTTCCATAACTTAACATGACATTTCTTACAAGCATTCATAACATAAATAATCGAGCTCTCAGTCTTGCCTTGCTCGTCTTTCCATGATCTGTTAACCTGTGGGTGCACTGAACTCAAGATCCCAAGGGAGCTCTCCACTCGGCGCTGTAATGAGCGTGTGAATGCACCTTATGCTGCTGGCACCAGGTAAAAGGTGTAACGACCCGTATTTTCATAAATACGTTTCAGGTGGTTTTGGTCGTTATTCCCGTTATCGTTGGTTCTTGGAGAG
>JBBMEF010000022.1:13356606-13381041 GCA_037832685.1 Sicyos baderoa
TGCTATTGAATTTGACTGAGCACTCCAAATATTTGAAAAATGAAAAAATGAATTCAATTCATATGAAAAATTAAGTTCTCGAGGATCATACTTTATAATTTATTGCACATTGGATCAAATCTATTAAAAGCCGAACCAATTGAAAACGGATCCAATGGTTCTATGCTTTATTGGACATTGGATCAGATCAATTTTAAATAAACCGAAGATATCGGTTCGGTTGTTGGGTTGATACAAAACCGACAAAAACCGAACCGAAACCACCCCTATTGAACAGGTTCGCGATTTCAAACGATTTGATGATGTTTTCTCGGTTGTTGTTTATGAATTAGCTCGAGTTGTTTAATCGGCGATGGACTAGAAATTAGGGTTAGAGTTTGGGCGGCTCTGATACTATGTCCATTTGAGAATAGCAAATATGTTTTTCTCTTTATTCATTTATATTGCAGGTGTTACATTAACCTTTCTTATATAGGAAAACCCTAAATTTAAATAGGTGGTCAAAGGCCTCAAGTTTACACGTTTGAAACTCAACTGTGACATTAATTTGTATACACCTTCGGTGTGGATGTGTTCTGGTATCTGGCCTAGGAACGGGGTTGGTTACCCCGGTATAGTGGAGTGAATCTCTGATATTCCGGTTTAAAAAAAAGAACAAGAAAAGAATAAGGCAATATTTACATAATTTGGAAACTTTACAGAAGGCAGAAATCTCATATGGAAAATGTATAATTCAATTGAATCATCACTTGTTAATATTAGGCTTGTATTAGTTTGAATCATGAAAACTTCAAAAATAGTTATGTGTCAATGGAAAGTGGTTAGGACTGGCATGTTTGTGAATCTCAATGTTATTTTCTCTCTCATTTTATTGATATTGATGCTATGTTTGTTTCTTCCCTCTCACCCCATATGAAATTTCTCAGTTCTAGAGATAAGATGCATCTGTAGGACTCAGCTTTCAGAAGACGCCATAGAGAAAATGCAGAAATTGGGAGATTTCAAGCTACCGCATTTCTTCAATTACCCACCATATTTCACGTAATTTTCCTTTTCTGTTTCACTTGCCATGATTTTTTGATCGTGTTGAAATCCTATGAGTTGGTCTAGACTAGAGATCAATAGAGACTAAGCGTGTAAATAATAAAAAAACTTACATGAAACGATTTCAATTTTGACGACCAGCTATTAAGATTTAGTATCATGTAAGTTACCTTGAAAACTAAATGTAGTAGGATTAGGTGATTTTCTCGTGAGAATGGTCGAGGTGGTTCCCAAGGGGCGGCCTCATTAGTAGGTGCTTTGGGGTCTCCAAGGTATGCTCCCTTGAAGGTTCAAGGTCTGAAACGTACAAGTGAGTGAGCTCAGTGGTGAGTTTAGACTTTGGAACAGGTGCCCCAGGTATGTAGTGTGGCGAAGCCCTGATTCTTAGTTATCCAAAAAAAAAAAAATGGTGCATGCAAGCTAGTCTATACACAGAAAAATATGATTACATACTTTCCCCATGAGCCTTATGATAGTTCTTTTCATAAAAAAAGTGGTTGTGATAATTGTACCTTGCTGCAATCCTGCAATTGTCCTTGATAACTTTGGTTGTTTCACTTTATGTCAAGCTTGTCTTTTGTCTTAAGTTGCATTTATAACATTTTGTTGCATATCTTCTCAGTTTACAACCAGTGAGGGACACCCGTGAGAAGCAAATTCAGCTCTGGAAGGAACTAATTCTCGACTATTGCCGAACACAAAAGATATTTATCATTGGACTAGAAGAAGAATTTCCTCTATTTTCAAATTCTGTCATTGAGAGTAAATTCATGAACTTGTTTGGTTCTTATTGGCTGTCTTTTGCTACATGCACTAATATCAACCTTAGAAAAACCATTGACATTAGCATCACGAACAATGTGAAAAGATTAAGATATTGGCCTCATTATATGCACCATTTTCGTTTATAGAGCATAGTACACTATTAAAATAGGTATTTATTTTAGGACTCAAGTCTTCAATTGGGTTCGTTCCACATGTCGAAGCTATGTATTACTATTCCGTTTGTTTGATGTATTCAGTGTGGTTGTGATGCTACAGGATCTCTCAGTCATGAAGCTAGAGAAGCTTTTCTCTCAGCCTTAGTTTCAGATGGTTAGGCCCTGCTAGTTTAGCTCTACAATTTTATTTGTTTACCATTTCCATTCATTCCTGTAGGGAATAACTAATACGTATACTGAATTACGTATACACACACATATATATATATATATTTATTTATTAATTTATTTACTCTGAATTGTCCAATAGGTCGTGCAGAATGGCTGGATAAGGGACATAGGAAATGCCTTATTTTATGGCACAGAATTCAAGATTGGGCTGACATCATTTTGCACTTTGTAAGATTAAATACTTTGTTCATTGTCTTGATAATGTAAAAGTTGATTGGTTTAGAGTGAGTTTGGAATGATTTTTGAAAGGGTAAAAATTGCTATTATCCCAAAAAATCTACCGTATTTAGTTGGATCAAAAGTGTTTTTATATAATTCTTATTCTAAAACTACTGTAGGTGAAAAATAATGGACTTGAAGATAGTGTTATGACGGTCGAGGAAATACGTTCAGGAGTTGAATCTAGAGGAACAGGTACTTCCCTTACTTCTTTCGGTGATTTAGATTGATTTTGTTGATATTTGTGAGTGTTTGAACCCTTTTACATGCTTCTTTATTATCCTTACGAGAGAAATCGTTTGACTCTACAATATTTGGTTATCAAGGAAATCGTATGAAATTAATTTCTATCTTAAATAGGTGGCCACCATAAATTGGATCTATAAGACTATAACCTTTTGATTTCCTAAAATCCTCTTGACCACCAGACCATGATGTGATTTAGATCTTCAAAACAATTTCTAAATCTATTTTTTTGATATGTTACATTGATATTGGTTTTAAATCTAATCTAGTGGATGACCTTGCATGAATAGGATCTGTTATATAAGTTGTGGTACTGTTTCCTTGAGTTAGAAGGATACAAGAATCAAAGTCTAGTGGATGAACCACTGTCTTGCAGCTAGAGCGTGATTAACGGCTTATAGACTCGGCTCCTCAGGCTGTAGATTGTTGTTCACAGCAGGCTTGTCCTGTTGGGATGGTCACAAGGCAGTCTGACAGAGAAAAAAAATAATAAATCAACACTAGTGGATTATCCTTTTGGTCTCATTTTGCTTAGTTCAAATCTATTTTTGTTTTAGTTTGGCTCTGTTTGTTTGGAGTTGATTTTTACTTTTCATGTCTCTTCCTTTCTTTTTAATGAAGATTGAACACTAAATCATCTTGGTGCTTAATAATTTCAAGAAATATGTAGATTGTCTTAAAAGAAATTGCAACGCTAGCAGAGGCTGCTATGAATGAGTAGCTTTTTAGTTAAAAAAAACCTCATTTTGATTTTTAGAACTTTCACGTAACAATTTGGTTGAAATATTACTTTGGCTCTTTGGATTTCATTCCATTTTGGTTATTGGACTTTCAAATGTCGAAATGTAGTCCATATATTTTCAATAAAGTTTAAAATTAGCCTCATTAATTGTTTTTATAGAAAAAATATATATATTTTTTTGGATGAGAACAAATACTTTTCATTGATATATGAAATAGTACAAAAAAGGATCAATTACAAAAAATGGTGCCAGTGATTAAATAATGTAGTAAGATCATAACTACAAAAAGGGGGGAACGGTGGCACCAATATAATCCAAGCTGTATCGTAGATTCAATAAGGTTGTCAAGGGAAAGATGTTTGTCATTGAAAATCCTGTTGTTTCTTTCCATCCACCACTTCCAAAAGAAAGCATAAACAATATTGTTCCATTGAATCTCCTTTGAGTGTTTGAATGGATGGCCAATAAGGATTCAATGAAGGAGAATGACAATATCTTTTGGAAGAACAATGGACCAATCAAAAATCTTCAGCAATCTGCCCCAAAAAGTGCTAGCCCAACTGCATAAGTTAAATATGTGATCATGAGATTCCTCGCATTTGATACAGAAAGAGCAGCAGCTAGGAGATAAAGAGATCCCAGGTACTTTCCTCTGAAAAATATCATGTACATTGAATGCTTTATGGCTGAGTTCCCAAAGAAAGAATTTTGTCTTTTTTGGTTGATGACCTTTCCATAGAGTTGTATAGAACGAAGATTCTTCATTGGTAAGGGTTTCAGTAGATCTAACAAGGCAATTCATGAGAGATTTAGTCGAGAAGCAACCGTCTTTTTCAAGTGGCCAAATCCATTTATCCATCTGCTCATTTAATGTAACATCATCAAGTTTACACGATAAGGAGGCCCATTCCTCAATTTCAGATTCTGTGAGAGCTCTTCTTAATGATAAATTCCAAGAAAGAGAGCTAATGCACCAGAAGGATCTTATAGGTTCCATCTTTTTTAAAGATAATCTATGGAGTTGAGGATATAGATCCATAGGTTTTTTAGAGTCCATCCAATTATCTTCCCAAAAGAGAGTAGATTCTCCATTACCAATCTTATGGCAAATTCTCGAATAAATCATGGGGTAAGTAGTCGATATATTCTTCCATGGACCCTTAGATAAATGAAGATTGTTCTTGCCCGGGGAGAGGCCAAAATTTGATGTAACATATTTGGCTTGAATCAAGATTTTCCACAGAGCTGATCTTTCAAAAGCAAATCTCCAACCTCATTTGGCCAACAAAGCATCGTTCTTAGCACGGATGTCGGGTATGCCAAGGCCCCCAAATTCACAAGGAGTTTTAACTTTGGCCCATCTAATCAAGTGGCTACAAGACTTCCCATTGTTTCCTCTCCACAAATAATTTCTAAACAGCTTCTCAATCACGACAACCACTTTCTGTGGAGCTTTAAATAGCGATAAATAATAGGTCGGAAGATTAGATAGAGTGGCATTAATTAGAGTAAGTCTCCCTCCCTTATAAATGTTTGTGGAACCCCAATTATGAAGTCGTTTCTCGATTTTCTCAATGATTGGAGTCCAGAAACCCACAGTCTTTGGATTTCCATTTAAAGGAAGACCAAGATAAAGTGCCGGCCAGTTACCAATCTTGAATCCATAGGGAGCAGCCAGGTTACAAGCTTCAATCTCAGATAAACCAACTGTGTAGAACTTGGTTTTTTGGCAGTTGATGTTCAACCCCGATATTTTCTCAAAACTCTTGATGGTCTGTATGAGATTGTCCAATTTTGTTGGATCATGGGATGAAAAAAGAAGGGTATCATCAGCAAATTGTAAATGAGTTATACTAACCTCCAATCCATAATTACCAATGTGAAATCCGGCTCAAACAAACAACAATAAACGTGAAGAGGAAAGGAGAGAGAGGATCTCCTTGGCGAATACCCCGAGATGCAATAATCTTCCCCCGAGGTCTACCATTGATAATCACCGAGAAGTTTGTTGAACTAATACAACCTTTAATCCATTTTCGCCAAACAGACCCGAATCCTTTGGCAGATTGGTTGATGGTGATTGTGTGGGGAAGGATCTTCTTTAATCTTTCAGACAATACTCTGGCAATAATCTTGTATAGGCCAGTGGTGAGGCTGATAGGGCGATAATGATTGACCATCTTTGGAGCAGCAACTTTTGGGATAAGGCAAATATAAGTCTCATTAAGACTCGCATTAATAATACCTGTCTTGAAAAAATCCATGAACACTCTCTTGATATCATCCTTGAGAATGTTACAAGATTTTTTAAAGAACTCAGAGGTGAATCCATCCGGTCCCGGAGTCTTGTTGGTTCCTAAATCAGAAACAGCCCTTTCAATTTCTGTCAGTGAAAGGTGCTTGCAAATAATCATTTTGATCTTGGCTAATAGGGCTCCGATCAATATTAAGAGGGTGCATACCTCTATGATCAATCTTCGTGTAAAGTTTTTTATAAAACTGGAGAAAGGTCGCTTCTATATCTTCGTCATTAGTCAAACTATCGCCATTGGTAGATAAGATTTCCAAGATAAAATTCTTTCTTCTATTTGAAGTCATGTACTTATGGAAGAGGCTCAAATTTTCATCCCCATCAATCAACCACTTTGCCTTGCAATTTTGGCGCCACATGATCTCCTCTCTCGCAGATAGAGAGAGTAACTCAGCCTTGATCGATAACCGTCTACCAAAATCATACTCAGTGATGGTCGATTCTTCCTCCTTTTTGTCAATATAATCAATTTCAGTTTGTAGCTTCAGGGTCAATGCTTTATGATGCCCAAAAGTGTGTTGGTTCCAATCTTTCAACAATAGCTTGAAGTCTTTCAATTTCTTGATAAACCCATGGCCGGGCCATCCATGAATAGCGTTTTCAGTCCACCAATTCTTCACTAGATCTGGAAAAGAAGCATGAGAAAGCCAAGCGTTAATGAAACGAAAAGGGGTAGGTCCCCAAACAATCTTACCCAAGGATAGGCTGATGGGGTAATGGTCAGAGCAAATTCTTTCCAATCTTCGAGCAGCTATGTCCCCAAATTTTTGAGATACTCCTTCTGTAATCAGGAACCGATCAATAAGGGAGAAAGTAGGATCAATCCTCAAATTAGACCAAGTGATTTCCCATTAGATAACGGAATGTCCATCAAGTCAGCATTGGCAATGAATGAGTTAAAATCTCTCATATAACGAGATGATGTTCTGAATGGAGATGGAGAGTGTTTTTCCCAAGACCACCGGATGACATTAAAGTCTCCCCCTATGATCCAATGAGGTAAGCAAAGATTCTGTAAATCCAAACATTCATTCCAAAAGAGAGCTCTGTCTCTAGAAGAATTTGGTCCATAAACACCAGTAGTCCAAAAAGTATAACCATCCGCTAAGGCAAAGTGAACCGAGATAGAGAAACGACCTTCAACCACCTCAAGGACCGATAAAAGCGATTCCTTCCAAATAATAACAATACCTCTAGAAGAAAATATAGTTTCTACTAGTCTTTCTTCCATGAACTCTAAAACTAGTCTTCTAGAGAGCTCTGTCTCTAGAAGAAAATATAGTTTCTACTGGTCTTTCTTCCATGAACTTTAAAACTATGTTCAATGGTATCTTTTCTTGCGTGTAAGTTATCGTTATTATTTAATCAATTTCCATTAATAGTAACTTCAAAACACTATCAGAGACTAGGTTTAAGTCCTCCTATTGAAAGTAGAAGAAGTGAAGAACTAAATTGACCAACGAGAGAAATAACTTAACCAATTTAAATGTCAAGATGAAGAGATTATGGGTTCGAATGCGAACTAAAAAAAACTAAATAAGAACATTTGTAAGTGCTCAGACAAAATGGAATGAAGTTCAAAGTACAAGAACCAAAATGGTAGTTTAACTGTTTTTTTATAATTCAATGCAAGGTAATATTCTATACACAAATTTTATGAATTTTGTCTATGGACCAAAGAAGATGGATGTTTTTTTTTTTTTTTTTTTTTTCATTCAAAATATTGGAGGCGAGGCAAGGATTTGAACACGTAACCTCTCGGTTATTAGGTTCTAAATCATATTATTGAATCTATGCTCTTGTTGGCTCGATTACACTTTGGTGCTTGCATACCTATTTGTTCTGTGATATCCTAAAATAACATACAAACCTTATTTTTTGCAAAAGTAATTTGTATATTGGTATGTTTTAATTCATCAGAGCTCCAAGGGATTGACCGTACAATTTTAATGAGAGCATTGAAGCAACTTGAACAAAAGGGGAAGCTTGCAATATTCAAGGGTTCTTCAACAGACGACGAAGGCATTAAATTCTCGGTATAATTATGATATTTCTTCTCATTGCCACTCATAAGTTTTTGAACAGTCTCAATTTCAAATTTCCAGTTCAACCTCTTAAATCACTCACTTCTCAATTTCCCTGCCTATTCAAATTTGGATTGTTAAAATAGTTTTTTTTTTTGTGTGTAAATGTAACCAAGAAGTCATCAAATACAACTATGTATTTCATAACAAGTTTCTCAAATTATGGCCAGTCTTTGTACCAAGCAAAATGAAAATAATTATAGAGAGGAAAATTAGAGAAGAAGGAAAATGAAAATTAGGTGAAAAATATGAAATGTGAATGATTATTTGTCTTTGAGATGAAGACAATAATTTTAGGGAGAACTATTATTTATGTTTGGGGGTGAATGTTTAAGAACAAAAAGTACGAAATTATTATTTGAAAATAAGATTACGTGGGTAAGAAGATCATTTTCTCTATTATCATTCTTATTCTTCTCCAAACCTCTCATATATTTCTCATTTCTCCTTTTAACTAATATTTTAGGGTAAATTATATATATGTATATATATATATATGTGTAAACTTTATGGTTAGAGACAAATTATAATTTTGTTCATTTGAAAAGATAGAGTTTAATCTCTATTTATGCGTGAAAATTTAGAATTTATTATTATTTTTTTAATTAAAAAAATAGAAACTAACGACATATATAGATGTTCATAACCAAAAAATCATGGATTTGAGTTCTTTCTTAATTGTAGTTGAACTAAAAAAAACTTGATTGGGACAATTTTGGCATTGAATATATAATTAGATTTTTATTAATGTACTATTATCTACTATTATTAGGTTTCAATGAGCTACTATTTGTAGTTTTTCAAATAGTGATTTAATTATAACCTTTTTTTTCGAATTGTTTTTAACTAATTTTTTATGTTATAGAGACCCAATTCTATCTTTTACTAAATTTACAATTTATCCTATATTTTAAGATTCCAAAACATTTCGATTTTAAAAAAACCTCAAAACTGACAATTCTTTCGTATGTTCGCTGCTCGATCAAGTGTTTGATTCCCACCCGTTCAATACAACATTTTTTAATTTATAATTCTTTGAATTTTAAATTTAACTCTGAAATAAATGACAGCTAAATATCGATTCTCAAGATTTATGATGTTAAATTAGATTATCATCAAATAATAAAATAATTAGGTCAACAACTCCTTCAATGTTAAAACATGAATTTAATCCCACATTAATATGAATTTGAGTTGATATCATTTCATACAAATGCTTTGATTGAGAAATAATAAAATTTATTATTTAATTAATAGCGACAATATAAAGTTTTGAAATACTTTTAAAATGCATGCCATATATATTTTTATATCTTATAACTAAAAATTAAAACTATAATAAAAGAAAAGAAAATGAGAAGAAACAAACAAAAATAGCTTATAAACATAATATTGTCCTTCAAAAAATAAAAGAAAAAGAATATGAAGTAGAAACGATGTCAAATATGGCTTAAAAATTTGCTCTCGATAATGATTTAATTTCGAACTCATTTGAGTTCAACTCTTAACCTCTTTCAAAAATTTACTCTCATATGATAATGATTTGATTTTGAACTCATTTGAGTTCAACTTTTAATCTCCTTTAAACATTGTTTTTGGCATTTTTTTTTTTAAATCAGATAAATTTTCATTAATCAACAAACAAAAATGAGGATTATGGTGTAGTTGTGAAATGATTATCTGGTTTGATATTAATCAATTTTCACCTCACAGTCACGAGTTCAATCTCTGGAATCCAATTCCCCAATTTGTACTTAAAAAAAGGTAATAATTGTGGCTATACATATATTACTATTTTATAGCATGAATATGTATGTGTATGTATAGTAGAAGAAGAAAGATGGCTAGAGATTTTCTTTTATTAGTTGTGTATGAAGAAAGATTTGGGATATGTTATAAGATATCATATTATGTGATTTCTCCGATTTAATTCATTTTTAGTATTCATGGCCGTTTTTCTCACTATTATTTGTGTGATTCTCTTCCGCCGTGATGCATTTCACGTACATTGATTTGGATTAAGCAACGAGCGATAATATTCATTTTGTTTCGTTTTTTTTTTATCCATGACTGTTCGAGCTAGCTTTCGCGCACTTCGACTATTGTCATAGAACATACTGTCTTTGAACGCATTTCATCGTGTCTCCAACGATTTTTATCTTGATACCTCCGCTTCTTCATCTATTTTCCATTTTAAGAGGTCATCTCGAAAGCTCAGACAAAGTATATTTTCTATCACAACTTGGGATAGAAGATCTCATTCGTTGTTAAAGGTTGTCCGATCACTCCTAAATACTCGCAAGTCAACGACAATGAGGCAAGTGAAGAAACAAAATAAAAGTGCTTCTAAAGAGTTTGTTTGCCCAAACATAGAGATTAGAAAGATTCTTACTTTCCACAAAGATGTTTGGTTTTGTAGGGACCACAAACCGTACAAAGAAACTTCTAAAGTCAAATATTGATTATTGAAATGAAACCCGTGTCCATGGTATTGAATTGAAACCATCCGGTCGGTGCTTGTTCCTCTCATTTCTTAATTTAAGAAGGGATTTAAAGTCAGAATAATTTTAATAATTTAGTTAATGAGTCGTAAAGTAGCAATTTACTACTGTTTCATGTTGGGTTACACACATAAATGGGCCAAGCCCATTAGTCCGGGCCCAAAAGAAGATAGTTGGGCTTCGGCCCATGCGTCGCTGTCGAGAGAGACGAGTCCGTACGACCAGCCTCATCGTTCATCCTCTGTTTTCTCTTTTCCGATCTTCCCCTTTTCAGCTTCTCCCAAAACCTTCAAAATCTTCTCCAAATCCCGACTCTCTATGAAGTTTCCACTTTTCGTAAGTCAGAAATTCTCATTCGATTTTGAATTTGAATTTGAATTTGTGTTTTCCCCCATTTATGTTAAGGATTTTGGGGGGTTTCCCCTTTTTTGTTTATGTTCGTGAATGTTGCAGAGATTTTGATTTGTGCTGTGTGAAGGCTTGGGGGATGGCTGGAAGATGGTGAAGCAGAGCCATGAGTAGCAGTGAAATGGAGAAATCGCCTAAAGACAAGGAAACCAACACGCCGCCTCCCACTACCCAGGTTTTTCTTTACTTTTTCTCTTTGTTTATATATATATATATATATATATGATATACCCATGATGTTCCCCTTGGTATGGCGATTTTATTTGTATCCCAACAATCTTCCCCACGAATAAAGTAACACGAGCCTCTATGTGGGCTCGTCTTCTCTGATTGGCACCCGAGGATTCAATCCTCCCTTTGAACAAAGTCCAAGCCCTCCCTCGAGTAGTCAATCCGTCTAGATGATGTCCAGACCAATCCCTCCTCGGCACCCGAGGATTCAATCTCTAGGCTCCAACATATTTGTCCTATATCGGGGAATCCCATTGACATGGTTGTGTTTGAGGCATGACTCTGATACCAATTGATAAGGACAGAAATCCTCCACAAATTTTTACATTGGTATGATATTATCCACTTTGAGCATAATCCCTAGGACTTTGTTTTTTGTTTCACCCAAAAGGTCTTATACAATGAAGATGGATGTCATCACTTAAATACTTATGATCTTCCCCTTATCTTCTTGTTGGATAAGAAACAATTTCATTAATTTTAAAATTAAGAGCCATCATGACAATTACAAAAACAATTTCACCTTTCATTTTGTCTTGGCTAGACATGTTGGTCAAAATAGTTTTGCTCTTTCGAGTTCATTGTTCTATCGTTTTGGTCTCCCTTGTCTGGGAATGTTGTTGTAAGTTTTATTTCCTTGATTAATGAAGTACTTTGATTTAAAAAACAAAATAATAATAAAAAACAGAATATGATCAATTTTTTTTGAACAGTTTTATAAACAACTTAAAACAAGAAGTTGCCAGTCGCTAGTCCTGAGTGCTTGAGCAAATAGTTCCCGAGTGTCTGATTCATTTTCCTTAAAGTTGCCAGTCAGTCTGCACAGGTTCTGTGTCTGATAATTAATTGTTTCATGTTATAGGAGCAGATTTCAACCAGTAGTGCTGTCGCAGTTAATCCTGATTGGTCGGGTTTTCAGGTTATACTGAGCAAAATGAAATTAGTTTAATCTTGTTTGCTGTCATATGGCAGTAAGTTCAGATCATTATATTTTGTTTTCAATTTCAGGCATATTCTGCCATGCCTCCAAATGGGTTCTTGGCATCAAGCCCCCAAGTCCCCCACCCATATATGTGGGGAGTTCAGGTACATTAGTTACACACTCGTTTTGTAGGTGTATCGTTATTATGTCTTCTGCATTTTGACCCATATGAATATATTCTTATTGGATTTCAGATTGTGTGGAATGAATTTTCATATCTCTATCTAGCACAATATATGTATTTTTATATTCTTCTTCTTCTTCTTATTATTATTATTATTATTTTGATATCTATCGTTGACTGGGCAGCTTGCACGCATCTCGAATATTATCACGGGACATACCACCTAACATTATAACATTTGGATGTCAAGGAAACTTATAGGAAATTAAGTTGTAGGTAGGTGACCACCATGAATTGAACTCATCGCCTCTTAGTTCCTTAAGGCCCTCTAACCACTTGGCCACTCCTAATGGTTATTATTTTAAATTATAATGACACGGCTATTAATGTTTATGTGGATTTTAATATTAAGACTTTTTATTATTATTTTTTATAATAAATATTAAGACGGTGTGTCTTGAAGTGACATTCTGTTATTTAGGTCTATGTATAATTGAGAGCCTAATTGTACATGTCGTATCTAATAACTTAGTGCATTATTGTAATACTAACATTGTAGCTGGATAGTACTTTAAGGAATATATGACTTGTCCCTGAGGGGCAGCCCAATGGTTGAGGCTTCGGAATCCGAGGCATGCTTCCTTGGGAGATCCTTGGTTCGAGGCTACTGGGGATTACTTAAACTAGAATACCCTCCGAAGTATCCGATGCCACAGTCTAGGGACGGACCAGTGGTGCCCCAGGTATAGGGGAGCGAAGCTCCATTTTCCCGGTTTAAAAAAAAAGGAATATATGACTTTGTTCTATCCTCTAATATGTACAATGGTACATATGTCTTTGCTCAATTATGAGGTTGTTGGACTTTGAAGGTGTGCTCTCCTCAAGGTCTCAGGTTCGAAACTCACCTGTGACATTAATTTGTAGACACTTCCCGTGTCTCCATTCTTTCAATGTCTCCCGTGTCTGGCCTAGGGACATGGGTGGTTACCCCGGGTATATTGGAGCAAAGCTTCGATTTCCCAGTTTCAAAAAAAAATTATGAGGTTGTTGCTCCCGTAAATGGTTCATAGCTTATTGGCTTGCGTTACTTAGTTTAATTGAAGTTTTAATTTCATTAAAAGGGCTATAATGGATGTCTTGGTTAGTCAATCAATCTAGAGACTACAAAATTCATCATCAGCAAAGTGGCCCTTCTATAATTTCCTTTTTTTCTTATTTATTTGCCTTTTGTAACTTTTTTGGGTCTTAAATTACATTTGATAGTATGTATCTGAGTTGTATATTTCTCCCTTCCCTCTGGAGGGGGTGTGTTCTGTGTATTTATCTAAACGTGGATTTTTAATTACAGCATATTATGCCTTCTTATGGCACGTCTCCACATCCTTATGTTGCAATGTTTCCCCCTAGTGGCATATATGCTCATCCTTCCATTCCTCCGGTACTTCTAAACACTATGATATTGCTTTCTTTTTATTATGTTAACTTTTATATTATGTATGGGTGTACTTAATTATGTATTGCATATTCCAATGTTTATGATAGGGAGCATATCCTTTTAGCCCATTTGCAATGCCTTCTCCAAATGGCATCACTGAGGCCTCTGTGAGTTTCTTATATTTTATGATGATATAACATTGTTTTTAAGGGGATAGAAATGACATGTGAAGACATATATAGGGTAATACAGCAGGCAACTTAGATGGGGAGGTTAAGCTACCTGAAGTGAAGGAAAAGCTGCCAATTAAAAGATCAAAAGGAAGTTTGGGCAGTTTGAACATGATCACGGGGAAGAACAATGAGCTCAGTAAAACATCTGGAATATCTGCCGATGGAGCATACTCTAAAAGGTTGTCTTACTTTTCCGGAACATTGTCCATGTCGATTAAGAAAGTGGAAGACTTCCATAGATTTGTTTCCCGGGGAAGTTAAACACATGGTATCTTTTCCGGAACATTGTTCCATGTCTCCAACCTGGTGTGAATTGGATTGTGAAAAACTCAGTATCACTTGTTCTTCTGCTAACAAAACTTAATCTATACAGACTAGAATTTTGTTGTGTTTTGGGCTTAGTTGGTTCTTCCCTTCGGTGGATTAATGCTGTAATGACATCGTTGTGGAAACTATGGGCTGATTGAACATTTTAACGTAGTAGGGACTGACTATAACTGAAATTTTTTGATTTTCCCTTCAATGAACAAGACATATACTGATTGTGCTCATAATTATTTTCTTCAACTTCACATTAAACTGCGTATTCCTACAAATTTTATTGCGGCCCATTGGAACCTAGGGTGACGTGAATTTGACCTGGTTTTTGTAGTGGTGACAGTGCCAGCGAAGGTACAAGCGAAGGAAGTGACGCCGATTCTCAAAATGTAAGTAGTTGTCATTGCTTTTCTATTACATTTCTATCTCACGTGGATTGACTTTATTCATTTCTGGATGTGAACTGGATAGTTTATGTTTCTGTAGGTCAGTCAAACTAATGTTGCATGCCATTGCCTTGCCATAAGTATTTCATATTCTTTATTTTTTGTTTAAATTTAACTTAACAATGCATATATTGCATATCGTGTTTTTTATATATTCACTGTCAGAAGAATACAGTGAGAATGCTTAAGAGTTCCCCTTAGTTGAGTTGGAAAAATAAAACTAGATTGATTTAGGGGGAGAATGAACTGAATGGGAAGAAATATACTGATAATTTTTTGGGAATTTAGTTCCCTATACTTTGAAGAAAGTTAGAATTTAGTACCTATGGTTAAAAGCTAGAATTCGGTCCATATTATTTAGAGAAAGTTAGAAGTTCTTATGGTTTGATAAAACCATAATCGTTGGGATGGTTCATATTGACACATGGTTTGATAAAAACCTATGGTTAAAAGCTTGTAGTTTGAGTTGTTATGGTTCTCATGTGTCATATGTGGAAGATAGTTCATATTGTCGATTTATGTACGTAGAGTTAAGTATCCATGTATAAATGATGTAATTTTTTTTCCCTTCCAATTAGCTACTTAACTCACACCATCATAATGGACACATTTTTTTTTGATAGGATCATTATTGACACATGAATAGCCAACTTACACATATTTAATTTGCCAACAATTACAAACGACAATGACTATTTTTTAGGTTCTACTAAACCATAAGGACTCAATTCTAATTTCTAACTTTCTCTGAACCAAGGGACCAACTTTATAATTTATCCTAAAGTTTTTTAGTTGTATAGCTGATTTATTTAATTTTTTCAACTTCTGTTCCAGACTTTCTTTCTAGATAAAGTGATCTAGTTGTATTTTACTTTTGTAGGAATCACAACCTAATTTAGGTTCCAGGCAAGACAATTTGGAAGGTTTGATTCTTTTCTTCACTCATCTTGTCTCAAGTTTACTGACATGGTGAAAAATATGTCTTCCTGTTACAGTTGAATCATCTCAGAATGGTAACTCTATGCATTGTACTCAAAATGGAGGATCTAATTCTCAGGCAACGGATCTCATTCCATTGGCAGCTGCTGGGGCCCCGGGAGTTGTTCCTGGTCCAACGACCAACTTAAATATTGGAATGGACTATTGGGGTGCATCATCCACTATCCCTGCAATGCGTGGAAAGGTTCCGTCGACTCGGGATGGCGTACAGTCACAGGCTTGGTTGCAGGTAAGCTCTAATATGACTTCAAAAGTTTGTCTTTGTAGTTGAAAAACGAAGAGAAGTAGTAATATCTATATGTTTGGATGTAGGATGAGAGAGAGCTTAAAAGACAGAGAAGAAAGCAATCAAACAGAGAATCTGCACGACGATCGCGGTTACGCAAGCAGGTATTGAAACACCTGCTGGAAACTGATAATCTTGTTAGGTGACGTGGGATTTCGTGCTTCTCCTATAACCTTCTGGTTCTGAACTTCTGGTTTTCAGACAGAATGTGACGAGCTAGGGCACCGAGCTGAAGCTTTACAAGAAGAAAATGCCAGTCTTAGGTCTGAAGTGAACCGGATAAGGAGCGAATATGAACAGCTACTTTCAGAGAATGCTTCTCTGAAGGTAATACTAAAAACATTTCTCTCTATTTCTCATTTCTTTTCAGTATAAAATACTTGGCATGCAAAATGGAAAGTAGGAGCTAGTGAACTACTTTGAATAGTTAGCCTTCTTTTTTATAATCAACATGACATGGTTGAATAATGAGACTTGTGTTGCAATTTTGTTGGTTGGTTGATTTAATTAAATTTGTTTTATCAGTTTAAACTTATGATTTAACATAATTCAACATGATAGAATGTCCGAGCAAGAGGTCTTGTATTCAACTATTCAAGTCGTTGTCAACTCATTTTATCAACAAATAAATTGATTTCCATTTGTTTGCGATTTTTAAGTGAGGCTTCCCTTGGTTGATATAATTAAATTTATTCAAATCTATAAACTTAAGCTTTTGAGATGATCTATTTCATTATACGTGCCGTTTAACTCGCCCTATATAATAGACTGGATTTTATTTATACAGGAAAAACTCGGGAACGTTCCAGGAAATAAAGACGCAAGGGCCAGCAGGAATGGCCAGCATTCGAGTAACGAAACTAATTAACTTAGAGAGTCAGAGGTTGTTTGGTAGCAAGAACTGAATGGTCCCTGCTTGATGTGCTGCATTAACCTGAACTAATTTGTCAACAACCCCAAAATTTTAGTTCTCATAGCTTGTAGTTTGAGTTTGTATGTGAGCTGTGCTGACCTGTTTTAGTTTTTAATTGTAGGACTGTTTATTATATCATATCTCTATGGGGTGTACCCTTGACTGCTAAAGCCCCCAACCAAGATTAAGTATTTGGTGTGAAATTATTCTTGTAGCATTCACTCTTCACTTTAGCAGCTTCTGTATTAAAACCATCCACATTAATTGTTGTTCAATTGGGAAAAAAATTAATAATATACCATGGGAACTTGGACTCATCTCCTGGCAGTATTTTTAGTTAAACAATATGTGAGATATGGAGTAAAGACTAAGTGTCATTGTGTTTTCAGAGGTGCATTAACCTTTTCTATGATATTCAACTACTATAAAGATGTAGAAATTGTTTAAGAAAAAAAAATGTGAATTTGAAAATCACTTCTAAAATTGTGAGCACATTCATCTTTGATAACAGAGAGATCTAACCAAATGGTGTAGAATTTTCTTCTTAAAAAAAGCTGAAATGAACAATGAAAAGGAATAATATGACTAATAAAATCTTGTCCCCCCAAAGAATTTATCTGATAAAAATACCTTCTTCCTCTTGTTCTATAAACTACTGCACAAATTTTAGAAAGGGGTGTTAGAAACCACAGCATTCTATACAAACCACCATTGAAAATTCCTTCCCTTACCCATTGGAGGACCCTTTTCCACAACAGCACCTCCATTGAAAACAGCTGCTGCAACATTTACCACATTTCCATTGAAAACAACTGATGCAATTGCAGCATTTCCAGGTAAAGCAGCTGGTGATGGAGGGGCAGCTGAAGCAGCAGCATCTCGGCATTGCGCATTTCGGGCATTTTGGGCATCTGGGTTTACAGCATTTAGGGGCTTTCAACCGTATCGAGCAGCAACTTGCACAGCTTGGTCTCGGGCATTTTGGTCGCCAGCATTTCAGTTTGCAGCAGCATCCTTTGCAAGAAACTGAACAGCTGCAGGATCTTGTTTGTAGCTCCAGTGTCTGTCGAATCTTTTTTAGACGAGTTTTCGTGGTCAAGCTCTCCATTTCTCGAATGAACTTGCAAAGATGGCGGATGTAGTCGGGATAAAGCTCTAAGTTGCAGTGTCCTCCTCCTTTTATCCATAGAGGATCATATGGATCTCTTGATTTTTTCCACAATCCATTTCCATGTAGCCAGTTGACAACATCATCTTCTGTGCCCTGTAAATATTATCCAAATACATTAAGTCACAAGTTTAATACAAAAACTTCGATTTTACGCACAAAATGAGCCTCGTCTTTGGTAATGATTGCTGTTGGTACACAAATTGTTTGGTGAAATTATAACTGTTTATTCTATGTTTTCAAAAAGTTACGATTAGATAAATGAAAGAAAAAAAATAACCTTATGAAAACAGTTCTCCAAACATATTTTTTTGCGGTAAAATCTTATTACACGAGTTTCTACCCGATTATCCAATCAAGGACAAGTTTAAGGTGTGAAGAATGTTGTTAATTGCTCTATATTTAAGTTAGTTTTTGTATATTTATATGACAGACAAACCTATCCAAAAAGGGGAAATTGAGGGAAAGAACTTACATGTATCACAAGCACAGGGGACTTCACCTTCTTGATTTTGTTAATGTTCTGTCATGGATAGGAATACTCATAAGCTTAATGTACAGATAAATGCCTCGATACCGAACATGTCAAAGATAGGCACTTACCTTGTAAATGTCGAAGCAAAATTTGAACTTCACGTGGCACAGAACTCGTAGACCCGAAAGAATTGCACTATGCAGGACGATGCCCCTCAACCTCGGCAGCTTAGAAGCCAAATGTAACGTTGGTCCACTTCCAACCGATTGCCCATACAAGATCAAGTCTTCTTGGCTGACTCCATACTCGGTTTCAAGGCACTCGTAGACCGCTTCGATGTCAGCATACGTATTCGACTCGCTAGGCTGAATTTCAAATACATTTTATTAATTGATAGCAACAATTCTTCTAAGTTTTTGTAAACAGCACAAAGCAATTAGTAAAAACTGAATGAGAGCTCACACGTGTAGCCACCTTCTAACAATAATCAGACCATTTTCTTAACGAGAGTACCTATGGAGCCTCGTAAGAATGCTAAGATTCTGTTTGATAATTATTTGGTCTATTTTTATAAGAGGGGAGTCGGGTGTTTTCTCTCGGACCCTGGACTCGAGAGACATCAAAGGGTTTTTATTTTTAAGCTCGTTTAATCGTGCGAACTTGAGACCTTTAAATGAGTATGAGATAACTATTTGATTTTTGATTTCCTAACCATTTATTTACAATGTTTTTCATCTCTCTTAAGAAAACCTTAAAATTCTTAACCAAACTCCAAACAAAAGACTTTTTTTAGTTTTCAAAACATGGCTTAGGTTTTGTAAAAAAATGTGTAAAAAGTAAATAACAAAACAAAGAAACTCAAAAGTAGTAGTAGGGTTAATAAATTTAAGTTGAGGAAATAAATGAATATCAAACTGATCCTAAAGAATTCAAATTCATCAAACTTTTATAAACAAGAAGCCTAGATCACTGCAATTATGGTTTAAAGATACTCCCTTGTTCGGCCCGATTGATTCAATACGAGTGGTAAGAACGGTTAGAATCCTAACCTGTCATTTCATTTCTAGATTTTGTTTGTAACATTAACATGTTCCAAATACTTTAAGACAACTTTATCAAATTAAAATCAGTCAAACCATAGAGATTAAGCCCCAAACTCTAAAACAGACAAATATAAGGTATAAACTGTTACTTTATGAGAGAGTCAAATACAACAGATTGTGATAAAGAGTGGAACAGCAACATACCTTACCAGTTGAAGCTCCATAGCCAGAATAGTCATATCTGCATCGAAAGATAACAAGAGGTTAGATAAAAAAATATAATCAAGAAACCGCTGAAGCCGAAGGTCATCAAATTCATCGAAAATAGAACTAAGAAAAGCTCAACGAAGTGTATAGGAAATGAGAGCAGGTTCAAGTTTATGGTATAGGATTTGCATTTTTTTTTGAAACAAGGGTAGCCATGCCTGTCCTTAGGCCAGGCACCAGGAGACATCGAAGGAATGGAGACATGAATGGTGTCTACAAATTAATGTCACATGTGAGTCTCAAAACTGGGACCTTGAGGGGAGCACATCTTCAAAGCCCAAGTCTTCAACCAACTGTGCCGCCCCTTGGGGACAATATAGGATTTGCATTTGTTTTGCTGAAACAAACAACCATCTAGTGCGAAATGTGCTTTGACAAATTATCTCAAGAGACAACTGTCAAAACATACAACATTAACTTAGAGAGACTAGTAGAATTCAATATTCTAGGTAGGTGGCCAAGGTAGTGTTAGAGAACAACTAACCATAAAGCATACAACTTTTTTTGACCCTCAAACCACCAAGGCGGAATTATGCGTAAACGAACAGATAGGGCACTAACATCATAAATATTGATACGAATATAGAGTATTTTCTTTTTCAATGCTGTCTCATTGAACCTAATAGGTGGGGGAGAGTGAGGATTCGAACAATAGACTCTTTGGTTGATGCTAAAATGTCCAAACCAATTGAGCAATATGAATATAAAGTATTCATCTAAACAAAATTTCTTATGTGCACCTTGAATATTCTAACAAGACATATCTGATCCTACTCCATTTAGATGTCAGAAAAAACTCATAAGAAATTATTTCATAAGTAGATGGTTATCACGGATTGAACCTATAACTTAAAGAATCTCCAAAACCCTCTTTGTAAGTCAATTCATAATGGTTCAACAAACTCGTAAGAAATTATTTCCTAAGTAGATGATCATCATAAATTGAACCGATAACGTCTAGAATGTGCTGGACCCTCTTTGCTAAGTCAATACATGATGGTCATGAGTTTCTTTGTTTCGGTATCTACTCGATGAATTGTGAACTATTGAAACTCATTCTACAGAAGGAGGAGAGAAAAGAGAAAGCATCACATTGGATGGAAAAGGGGAAAGCAAATCTTACAGAGAAAAGAACTATGGAGAAATGAGAAAAAGCAAACTTTCCCAGAACCCCAAAGACACAGAACTCAATCAAAATAACATATTTTGCAACTAAAAAAGGAGAGAAAATGGCTCTTTTCATGGGGAAAAGGTTAAAAAAAAAAAAAAAAGGTTAGAAAATGACCTGAAAAGAAAACAGCTTTGGAACTATTAAACTAGCCTTCTCTTCTTCACTTTTTCACTTCCCACTTTCCATCATTTATGTGGTAAATAATTGATGTAAAAAATCTCCCAACCCAAATCCAAAAACAACAGTAAAATTCAAATGATTTTGGTTACTTTTCTTCCAAAATCCCATTTGAAAGAAACATTCAAAAGTGAAAGAAGGGAGAGAGAGGATTGAACCCCATGAAATTGAAAGGAAACAAACTTCTTACAAAAGATAACTAAGAACTAAATCCTTGTAAAGATAACACAAAAAATGGCAGAGAAAGAGAAGCCATAGCCAAAAAAAAAAGCTTCAACAGAAACAGAGTTCCATAAATCAGAACAAAGTTAGAGAGAGAGAGAGAGAGAGCAGATTCAAAGCCATGAAATAGAAACCAAATTCTTCAAAAAGAAACTGAAACCTTGTAAGCATCAAACATGGAAGAGAAAGAGAAACCATAGAAAAAAAAAGCTTACAAAAACAGAGCTCCATTAATCAGAACACAAATCACAGACCTTAAAGTAATAAAACTCCAAAAAAGCTTCAACAAAAACAGAGATTAAAGAATCAGAAAAAAGTAGAGGGAGAGAAGTTGGGGGATAAAAAAAAAACTTCAACATAAAAGAGAACTCCATGAAAAAAAAAAAACACCCAACTCTAAAAATGTCATAAATCCCCCCAAAAAACCTTCAAACTAAAACAGAGCTTTATTAATCATTCAGAACAAAGTTCAGAGGAAAAAAAAGACGCTTTAACAAAAACAGAGCTCCATTAATCAGCTGAGATAAACAAACAACAAAAATCTTCAATATAAGAACCCATAAAAGCTCCCAAATTAAATCAGAGCTCCATTAATTAAAAAAAAAAAAAATCAGAGAGAAAAAGAGGAAGACAAAAACCAAACTCCTTTGTTGTAGTAAAACCCCAAAACAGAGCTTAGAAAAAACAGAGTCTCATGAATCAGAAGAAAACTAAGAAACACAGAGAGAAATCAAGAAGAAAAAAAACTAAATCTTAGAGAACAAAGGCCATTAAGATTGAGGGTAAGATTAAGAACAAACCCCATGAGATTAACTCTGAGATTAAGTTTAAGCTGAAGAAAAAGATCATAGAGCTGGCCAAGATCAGCAGCATTGCCATGGGAATAAAGCAGAGTGAGCCTGGCACATGGATTCCTCAAATAAAACCCAACAATTTTATTCCCACGTTTCGTATCAATCATCAAAACGTCAAGCAAGGTGTCGTCCACCGCCGCCCCCGCCGCCGCCCCCGCCGCGGGAACCACCGTGAGTCGCCCGTCGCCGTCGCGCTTTCTGATGTGGTAAGTGGGCGGCGACGGCGGGAAGAAGGCGAATTTGGAGGCCAAATGAGAGAACATGCAACCCATTCACCGGAAAATGAGATTGAACTCAAATCCATGGATGAAACAACATCGTGTTTCTTTTGTTGTTGTTGTTGAAGAATGATTGTGTTCTCAGTTTTGGGTTTTGAAAACTAGAGAGAGAAAGTGGGTTTTAGAGAGAGAAAGTAAACATGAAAATGAAGGAGAGAGAGAGAGAGATGGGAGTTTTAGCTATATTTGTGTAAGCTCATTGTTTGTAATCTAAACACAGAAAAAAAAAAAAAAAAAAAGACACAGAACGGGCTCAGAGAAACAGAGACACTTCAAATTAAAACTCTGTTTTTCCCCCAAAAAATAAATAAATAAAACTCTGTTTCGAAATTGTTTTATAAATAAAGAAAAGGAATATATTGGTGCCTTGTTTTTTATTTTTTGAAAACTCATATATTTTGGTGTCTGCTATTTTTGCTTTTCTACCCGTTGAATTATTTTCTAACTACTAATAATCAACTTTTTTTTTTTTTTTTTTTACTAATAATCACTATTTTGTTTTATAAAACCAAAGTATTTTGTTATTATTTTGTTTTCTCATTTTTTTAATTTAATAATAATAATAATAACTTCAACATATAACTTTTAAAATTTAATTACTATTTTATTATTTAAAAACCAAATAAACTGTTATATTTTGAAAATTTGTTATATATACCAATTTTAAGACACTGTATTACAAGCACATTTTTATCAAAAATTCGTTTATACCAAAATTCTGAGTGATTGAACTCAATCAAACTCAATTAATAACTAGTGATTGAACTCAATCAGTTTGTTAAGTGATTGTTCTCAATTGGTTGAGTTCAATCACTAGTTATTGATTGAGTCCGTCTAGTTCAATCACTCAAAATTTTGGTATATGTGCAATTATTTTCAGTATTGTGTTACATATACAATTTTTTAGCCAATTTTTTGTACATGAAAAATCCCATTTTTTTTAAATTGAACAATACAAAAGATTTAAATATATAACTTTTAAAATTTAATTACTATTTTGTTATTATTCTTTTTTTAAACAAAAATAAATTGTATCCCATGTGTCGAATAAAAAAATCTCATAAATTAACCAAAATAATTTTTATTATATCTTTTTATTTCACAATATTTAAAATTTGCAAAGATAATATATCAATAGACAATGAGTTTGTTTTTTTCTTTTACCTATTTATAAAGCTAGTTAAATTCATCAAATAAATTTATAATGTCCAACCTGGCTTAAATTATAACAATAATTACAATGAAATGGTTAAATCCCAAATAACGACATATATTACATGAATTACATGTTTGAGTTTGGATCAATTTGCCATTCCTAATAGGAACACACTCTTAGGTCAAATTGGTAATTTAATCTAAATGAAGCTATGTTTTTCGAGAGAATTATTTTATTATAATTTGAAATCTAACTCATTTATTTAATGAATTAATGTTTTTATATTTATTTTTTTAAATGAATTAATGTATTTATTTAAACTATGTACTAGTGTACTCAGTTAATAAAACAAAGAAATGACTTCTTTTTAAAACAAACTGATTTATTAATATTATAATTGGTAATAAAACAAAAAAAACTTTAAATATATTTTATTTTGAGAGAAAGAGAGTTTGTGCATGACTTCATTGCTTTGTCAGTTCCACAGACAATAGGTCAAATATTTTTGCTTCTCTGTCTCTCTCTCTCATGCCATTTGCCAATGCCACTAAAAGCCAAATTTTGAAGTAAAATTTATCATTTATGCCTTACCAATTTTGAATAATAGATTTAAAATGTTTTAAATTTTGTTTTGTGTTAGGTTAAAATTATATTGTTTTAGTATGTGTGAGCTCTAGATCTCATCTAAGTTAAAATATTCAAACTTAATCCTTAGATCTCATACATTGAGCACTAGGCTAAGTATGATTATTTGGTAAACTCATAAAAATCTAACAAATAGGCAACAAATTGCCTTCCACTAAATAGTTGGCCACCAAATTTAATATTACTTGTTGACTGAGAAATTTCGGTCAATCATATGCTGCCACGTCATTATCCCAAATATGATGGCGAAATTAAATTAAAATTTTGAGATAATATTTCTTAAA
>JBBMEF010000022.1:13381141-13392700 GCA_037832685.1 Sicyos baderoa
TGATAAGCAGTTCAGTTCTGATTTTGAGATTTCTGAAAAATGTTTGTTTGTTGATTCTGCTTATGCATCTGAAAATCTGTTTGTTGAGCCTTCAGTGCTTGTCAGTGACATTGCACGTTCAAATCCTATCTTAGTTGTTATTGAGCTCGAGGATGTTCCTGGTGGTTTAGAGTGCAACGTTCAGTTGTTCGATAGAGAGTTGGCTCGTTTGATGGATTTTTCATGTAGGAGGTTTGTGGTGAGACCTGTAATTTGTTTGCTCATTTTCTGCCTTTGATGGTTTGTGATTAAGTCCGATCTAGAGGGTATTGTATACTCTCGTTCTGATGCAGATTCGTTTGCTTTTGGTTACATACATGAATAAGGGATAAATGTTCTTTCTCTGTTTGATCAGTGTTGGTTGTAGTGTTTTGAGCAGCTTGTCTCTTTCATGCTTGTCTACTCGTTTGCAAGAAATCTGTTTTGATCATGGCGTTGCAAGAGATCGTTTTGCTCGTTATGTTTTTGCAAAACTTCTAGTGCAATATGCATCATCTGCTTGTTGGCCACTTGTAGATGATTTTTTGGTTGCATCTGGTTGTTTTGTTGTGTGGAGCTTTCAGATCTCTTGACTTGTTATGTCGTTTGAAGATTTCTTGATTTGTGAATTTGATATGGAAGAGGATTGTTTCTGATCAGTTGGAGTATTTGTTTTGTGCTTCAGTTTCTTGCCATTCTTGTAGCACAGTTTGTTTGTTTGTTCAGCAGTTACATGGATTTGACATATTAGATGCAGCATTCTGAGCATTCAGTATTTGATTCGAGCTATTGGTTCTGAATGCATTTGTTTCTGATAAGTGTCCGACCGGACATCCTGACTTCATTTGTGAGCTGTTTATGTCGTTCTGAGAGGGTATACCTCATTGATTTTGATTCCATGTTTTTGGCAACGTTTGTTTGAAGTCATTTGTCTGTTTTTGAAGATGTTCTTCGTATAACAGGTTCAGGTTGCCTTTGGTGGATTGAGTTCACCGTCCTGCTGAAATTCTGATTCTGAAGTCTTGAAGAGCGTTTTGATTTGCTCTACATGAGCGAATTCTGAGCCAAGATAGTTTGGCATGTTTCTGAACCAGGTGAGTCTGGCTATTCTGTCATGATTGTTCAGTTTGAACAGATTCTGATCCAGGTGTGTCTGGAGCTTCTGATTGCCAAGATTGTTTATGATATGTACTTCAATAGGGTATTTTGTAATAGGTGAATTACACATCATTAACCTAGATGAGTTAAATGTAACTTGGGTTAATATTTGGGGGTTAGTTAACTAGCCTAGTGAGTTGTGTAATTTGGAGCTCATATATAAAGATCTAATTGAGGGTTTTCTTCCTTGAGAGAGAATTAGGAACCCTAGCCACCTTTTGAGAGCCTTTTGTACATTTCTGTCAATCACATTATGATGGTGGATCGGTTAAGCTCGATCGATCCATAACAGTGGAGTAGGCTTGTCCGAACCACTTAAATTCGGTGTGCTTTCTCTTCTCCTTGATTCTTCTTTGTTCTTGTTTGTTTTGAATTGTTTAGATAGTGCATTTGTTCTTGGATTAGAGATCAATCTGGATTTTGCACAACAGATTCCAAAGACCGAACACGCGACCCATAATGTTGAGCTAAATTTCCACCAAACAATGAAGTCACTATACTACTAACCCTTTTGGAATAAAAATATTTCATTTATCAAATATTTTAATGTAGAAATATGAAAGATATCATATTTTAATGTGAAAATAAGAAAGAGGTCAAATAATATTAATTATTAAGTATAATATTTTTAACTATGTAATAAAGTGATTTAAAATCATTTTAATTCTTAACCCTTTTTTTAATAGAGTAAAGTCCTTAATAAGTTTTTTTGTAATTAATAATATATTTATTATTAAAGTAAACCCCCATGACCTTTGATGGGGATGTTAGAGGGTTTTAAAATTTATTGTTATGTATTGAGATGAGATGAATAAATGTGATTTTAAAATTATTACCTTAAATATTTTGTGTGATTTAAATTTAAAATATAAATTATAATGATATGTTTGTAAGCTTAAAGTGTGACCTAAGATTAAAATTGTCTAAAAATAGTTTTTTTTTTTTGTTAGACAAAAAATATTTCTCGTGTTAAGAAACACTTTAAAATAGTATAATATGATATATGAAGTATGATTTGTAAATTAATTACATCTTTCATGCCCCAACTATATATTGTATAATTAACTTAAAAGAACTGATATAATTATATTTTGGAAATTTATTAGGTATACCAACTTTAGGGTCCTCTTTTAAAATTATAATACATTTTTATTAAAAATTTGTTCATACTAAAATTTTGAGTGATTGAACTCAATCGAACTCAATCAATAACTATTGATTGAACTCAATCAGTTAACTACTGATTGAGTTCAATCAATAGTTATTGATTGAGTTCGATTGAGTTCAATCACTACTACTGATTGAGTTCAATCAATAGTTATTGATTGAGTTCGATTGAGTTCAATCACTCAGAATTCTTGTATATGTGTAATTATTTTCAAATTTGTGCTATAGATGCAATTTTTTAGCCAATTTTTATTAAACATGGAAAATTCTCTTATATTTTTTTTAATTAAAAATAACCTCTTCAATTTTCCAACAACATTCATTACAAAAAATATAACTTTTAAATCCAAGAGAAACTAATGTATAATATTGCTAGAGAAATGATAACCTTTTTTCTTAAACCATTTCTAAAACAAATGGGTCTGAATTTCAAAAAATCCACTTGAGATTAAATATTCTATTTCTCTAAAAAAATTATAATACAAAATCAACTTTGAATGAAAGTGGAAAATGTGTAATATCCTAGTCCACATATTTTTTTTTTATTAGTGTTATAAACAATTTGTTGATTACATGATTGAGTATCGTCAAATATTGTTAAATTCAGAAAAATGTTTATTTATTTATTTTAATTAATAATAATAATATTTTAAATCAAAACATGTGAAACAACACCAAGATAAGTGAACAATAAGATTATTTTCGATTAATGAGAATAAGTAAAGACATTTGAGAATTATATAAAAAGATAAGTGTACAAAATTGTCAAAGAAAAATAAAGTTATCCCCCAACCACTTAAGTAGTAAATAAAACAACAATAAGGTAAAGAAGTGAACAAATATAATTCAACAAAAAATGCATAATCATTCAAAAAAAAAATGTAGATAAAGTAATAATAACAACAATAATTGAAAGAATCGATAGTCTAGTGGATTCATTGTTTGGTGAAAATTCATTTCAACACCATCATGCATAAATGATATATATTTTTTTGTCTAATCAATCACTCAACTCTTTTATCATCATTAACACACAAACAATTAATTTTCATATATTCAATTCACTAATGATTAGAAATTATAAAAATCATTTTTAGATTTTATCAAAACATTAGGATTAAATTATAATCTTAAAATTACAGAGACTAAATTATAATTTTCTTTAAATGATAAAGATTAACTATACTTCTTAGAAAGATTAAAACTAAACTCTAATTTTCTTCAACCATAAAGACTAAATTTATAATTTACCCATAATTTTATTTTTTTTATGTCATAATACATTGATGCTGCCGAGCTATTGCTCTGTTGGCATATACTTTCCACCAAATATATGCTTATATTTTCATTTTAAAAATAACGAGAGGTATTTTTTGTAATTTTTTTTTAATTCGTCATTATGTCACTTGAGCAAGAAATTGAAAACATATTAGTGAATTAATATAGACAATTTTTAAATATGTTTTTTTTCACTTTTTTTTCTTTTTTCATAAAAGTCTAAATGCATCTTAAAATGGACGAGTATACAACTTTTTTAATTGAGATTTTAAATTTATTCACTTATAATATTTTATAGCAAAGACTTAAATTGATTAATTGAGGGCCCGTTTGATAATGATTTGGTTTCTTCTTTTTTGTTTTCAAATTTAAGTCTATTTTCTTTCAAATTTCTTATAATTTGTTTCATCTTTTCTACCATGTATACATCTTTCCTTAAGAAAGTAGGGGAAGACCAACCAACTTTTAAAAACAAAAAAAATAGTTTTCCAAAATTTATTTTTGTTTTTAAAAGGTTGTTAATATTCTTCTATTTTCTTGAAAAAAGATGGATAAATGGTAGGAAAGATGGAGCACATCGTAGGAAAAATAGGCTTAAATTTGAAAAACAAAAAACAAGAAATCAAATTGTTATCAAACAGAGCCTCAAGTACTGGTTTATTTTTTTTTCTTTGCATGAGTACAAATTACAGGAAGGGAGATCAACAAACATACTTAAGGAACATAATTGCTATCAAATAATATGAGGGTCAAATATTGATTTTCAAACTCGAATTCGTGATCGAAAAGTTAAAATAAATTAACATCAAATAAAATAATCTATCGAATCTTGATTGCATTATAGTTTAGAATTTTTAGAATAAATATAAATTGGTTTTTGCCCCCCAATTATTTTATCACTATTGAATTTCCTCTGTTTTATTTCTGTGAAAGAAATGTGTGCCTTGACACAATGGTTGAAATTTGATATCTTAAAATAAAAAAATATTTTTTCTAGATAATGAATTAAATTAATTAAAATGTGAAAGCTTGTAGAAACAATATTTTTGTTAGAGAATATTATATGGAGGAGGCATGCCTTTGTTTCTAAGACGATATGAATGTTTTTGTTGATGATTTTGTTTGATTAGTTTTTATTTTTCATGCATAATGGAGACATAATCATTTCATGTTCAATATTTTCTTCCCATACATTATCATACAAAATAATTTAATATTTAGTATATGCTCACTCTTACTTTTAGTTGTATTATTTTAAATGAACAAGAGTTTTGTTTTCATGTGAGAAGCAAATCTAAATAAAAATGAATGATAAGCTTGTAATTATATTTTGGAGCTTTTATATACCTGTTTCATTAATCCTAGTACCTTTAATTATTATATTTTAGCCTAAAAACACATCAAGGAATGGAAGTTTGTTTTATTTTCCTTTTTATTAGTTTTTAAAGTTGATGCTTATCCTTCTCTTATATGATAGGGATGGTTAGATATGTTGAGGATCCCACATCGATAAAAGCAGAAACTTCATAATAATATATAAGAGATATGTATTATTTCTTTCATTGTTAATAAATTTTGAAATGAAACTTTATATTATCTAATATGTATTAAAGCTCATAAAAAAAATGAAGACCGTTTAAATGTTGCACGGATTGAAATCTTTAGGTTATGTGAACTTTTTTGTTGTTACTATTACTTTTATAGTTTTAAAAGTGTTGAGAACTTTAATTATCGTATTCTCTTTTTAATTTTCACCATTTTTATAATTATTTTCATTCCTTTTACTTCAAACATATTTGATGTGGATGGAGATATATTTGTGTAGAGAGGTGTCATTTTAGGATATTCTATTTTCTAGTACCATGGTTGACCATTCAAGTTTGAATGGTTATTTATTTTGAGATAATATGAGATTTTTATGAAATGGATAACTGGATTATCTTGTTTGTTTTGTAGGGATGTTAGATATCCAAATATTTCAAAGATAGCCTATAAGGAATCGTTTACTTTGAGGTAATTAGGATAAATGTAATCTTCTGATGCCTGTAATCTTCTGATGCCTGTAATTTTATATGTCCGAAATTTCAGATGTCCGACATTCTTAGACCACCTTGTTTATTTTGCAGAAATATTTTTACAGGTATTTAGAAAACTTTATTTATTTTATAAATTTTGTTCATGAAATGTTTTAAATGCCCTCATAGTTTAATTTACACATTAATTTATGTAATTAATACCACGTATTCTTTTTATTAATTTGAATATTATATTTTAATATAAATTTACCCAGCAAAAAATTAAAATTCATTTATTAGTTGAACAAGTAAAAATTTGCTAAATGTAGTAAGTGAAGATAATTATATTTGAAACATATAACAAAAATGAACGCACTTCAATTTTTTTGTTGAAAATAATCCAAATATTATTTAATTTAATGCATATTATTTTAAAATAAAATATAAAATATAAATATAATTAATTATGTATACTTAATTGTTAATGCATAATAATTATTATATACTCAAAAAAGAATAAATTATTATTTGTTAAGGTACAAACTACCGATAAACTATAGAGAAAAAATTGATAAAAATTAAAAAATTAAAAAAAAAGAGGTTTTTGCAGAAATAAACCAAATTGATAAAATATTTACAACACTAGACAAATTTGAAAAAATTTAGCAATCATAATCAAATATACGGTATAAAGTAATACTTTTTATACTGAATAGCTAATACATAATACAATATGATGAGTATTATTTATATTGTATATTTGACTATGGATGCTAAATATTTTCAAATTTTCCTAGATCTGTAAAATTGGACTATCCAGTACAATTTCCCAAAAAAAAAAAAATCAAAAGGGCATAAATGTTATTTACGGATACCTTCTACATAGACATCTTATATGTTGCAGAAGGACATCTAAAAAGGGGAGGGAAGATTTAAATCTATAACCTCATGATTACTAGGTCGTACAAGATATCAGTAGAGCTATACTGCTTTTGGCAAAATTAACTAATTTATCAAACATTAAATCAACTTTTATCTAATATAACATGGTTATTTCTAAAAGAAAAACTATTTTGAGTCAGATAGATAGATAAAATTTTAGAAATGTCAAATAGATCAAACATTTATGTGAAACAAATTAAAACTCAAAGATTAGAAGTTGGAAAGATTCTAAGTATGTGAATATTATATGTGGCTTCTTAATTTTTGAAAATCTTCTAAAATATTAGATCACTTTTTAATCGTTAAAAAAGTTCGAAATTTATTGATTTTTTAATTTAAAATTGATTTTTTTTTCCAAAAAAAAAAGAAGAAAAGAAAAGAGCAAAGTGGGCCCAGGAAAGTGTGATAGCAGGAGTTTACGTGAAATGGAAAAACATCACTAAGTTTTGTCAGTTCAGTCACTGCCGAAAACTCATCTCATTCAATCCCCTTATCCCACAATTACAATCTTGGCCGTCCAGTTTTCCATCCTTTTCTTTTGTTTTAAATTTTATTTTCTTAATATCATTTCCCCATCTTATTTTTATGGATTAAAATAATATTTTGATATTGGTACTTTGATTTTTTTTTAATCGTACTACAATTTTAAGAAAATTAAATAGAAAATTGTACTTTTTTTTAGTTCCTAATTAAATAGGTCACAAAGTTTTGTTTTGCATTTTTATTTTTATTTTAAATTTCGAATTAAACATTTTTCATTAATACCATTTTACATTTTTATATATTTATTGCTCTCGTCTCAAATACCAAAGGCATTTTTCGTACTTTTCATTAGTAAGAAATATATATCATCTTAAATAACAAAATTAATTTTATGAATTTAATTGATTTGTATAATTCTCTCACCTCTTTATTCTTATTCTATCAAGCGATTTACGTTCGTTCTCTAGTCCTCCAACTCTTTCCTCGATTCAGTTCAATCTTTTCATCTTCAAAACATTTCGACGGTCTGAAAACTATTCGGCGACCACTGTTTTCCGACTAGACGGTAGTTTTCTTCCATCGCAATAATTCAATACTTTGTCTAGAACACTAGCGGCTATACATCACAATCATTCAAAGCTTCATATCCGTTTTTTTGTTCTTGAAATTCCTGCATTTCATCAATATTTTACTTTGCATTCTCTCATTATCCCAATCTAATATGTCTAAGATGGTACAATATGTTATGTCTTTATTTCCCTTTCATCTTTTAAATACTCTAAAACTCAACACCATTATTGTACATTCTATTCATATGAAATCTGTAACGACCCGACTTCCTAATGACTTTAATGGGGACGTTACTCATACATGACTTGAAAATGAGTTTTTAAATAAAATGAGCATCAATTGCAAATGAGCATTTAAGTAAAACAAATTTATTCAAGAAAAAAAACGTAAAGCGGTTCAAACAGTTATAAAAGTAAGGTTCTAGATCCCAAAGGAAAAATTGTAGAGCGTAGAAAACCTGTATAAGTTTGAAAGATAACATAACACGAGTTTGAAATAACTAAAATGATAAATAAAGCGGAAGATAAGGACGTTGTGCCCATGATCACAGCGCTCCACAGTCAACCACCTCGATATACTCTCATACCTAGAAATATGAGGGGTGAGTACATATATAAATATATATATATATATATATTTCGAACTTCTTTATTTTAGAAGATTTTAAAAAATTAAGAAGCCACATATATCCAACAAGAAGTTCATCATGGGGGAAGTCATGCGAGTACTAACAGGATGCGAACAATCGATCTAACACATCATGCAAAACAAAGTAAAAGGCACACATGGTAGGGTCGATCAATTGGTCGATCACTACCAGGTCAACGGTGCTCATGCCGTGACAACAGGGGCATATGCGGATGACGAAATAGTTACCTGAACGTATCAGGGAGGGTCCACGAGTGAGGAATACACAGAGTATCCCTAAACCTCGGGTTAAAAAAAAAAATGGGGGCGCAGTAGCTAACCCCGGCATGCGGGGACCGATGTCTGCAGACAACATCCCAGGCATGCAGGCTCACCGACAAGCATTCCTCCACGCCGTCATCTGTCACAGTGGCCTCTTCCTCTAGGCGTTAGGGTCAGGCCGGCCATGACGGCCCTCCGTCTCACGTACGGGGCCGTTGTAGTAGCTTCTGGGTCAATGTGAATCATGGATCACCCTCCGTCTCACGTACTACAACGGGCAAACAAATAGAACATACAACATGCCATATAAAGTCCAACCAGATAAAAGATAACGATTCAGTCACAGAAATTCTAGTTACAACATGTTTCACAATATAGTCATTTCCATACAATACTAAACAATATGGCACATGTAACATTCTACATATCAAAACGAGATAGCTTCACAGCATGAAATATAAACATACGAGAGCATAAATTCACAAATACAAGATCAAATCTCACATAACAAGCACGACAAGATGTTCAATACATTATTAAACAAGGAAACAATCAATCAAAATATCATATTATAGTATGAAAGTCCTAGTCATGTCATTACTTGCAATGAAAACAGATTCATTACAACTAGCAATCACTCCCCTCTATTGCACAAAATAACCCTATTGCGGCCTCTTGTGAATTCATTGAAACATCAATATATTTCAAATATTTCAAAAGAGTTATATTGCAACAACTTACAATATTTGTTGCACCATACAGTTCGTACCTTTTGTGGTGTATCTTCCCAATCTGATTCTTCAACATCACCCTGTTGCTTATTTTCTTGCTACGTAGTAGCATCCTAGAATATAGAACAAGATTCAACTCACAAATCAATAAATGATCTTATAATTTATCAAACCATTAACACCATATTTAATGGTTTGATTAATTCTCTGTTCTTTTCTTGTTGGTGTGATTCTTCGAACACAATTGTCTCATAAATGCATTATGTCATTTTTCTCCATTTGTGTTCACATTCGGCAGGAGATTCTACTTGCGACATCCTAGTTTCGCATTCTCTGTATCTCATAAATGTATATTAGCGTAATTTCCTTCTCCCATTTCTGCTAAAAGCGCAATGCTAACATTTCTAATGGTTAATAGTTAATGCATGTGACTTCTAACATTTTTACTCATATTTTTTCTCTTAACTATTTGATTCCCCCCCGAATCTTAGAAGAATGCTAAATATAATATCCTAATTTATGCTCTATTTGAGAGCTATCAGTCAACAAGTTGAACATAATCATGATGTCAACATGGACATAACTCAATTGATATGATATATAATCTATAAAATTTCTAGAATTGCGAGAGGAAAATATTTAGATAAAGTTAGAGATGAAGTGAAAATGTAGAAGAGGGAACTAGGATTTTGCTATTTCATTTAACTTTATTCAATGATTTCATCTTGAGAACCAAAACCATTCAAATAGAAAACTTGAGAAAATAATATAAAAAGATCAGTAAAGATGATCATCTTTCACAAACTAAACTATGGGCCTACACATTTAATGTGTCGCATATTTAGATAACAATAAACGAAAAATCACAAAAACTAATGCCCACACTATTGATGTGTTAATATCCTTTTGTTAGTTGAGTGTCCTTTAGGAATTAAGAGATGTTGAGCTTGTCAGAAATAGAAGAAAATTTCTAAAGGTTTCATTAAAAAACATAAGCTATTGTTTAGTCGCAGGAAGATGTTGTAAGGATATTCAACGACCAAGGGTTAGATCTCGAACAAAGTAGATATCCAACTCAATATGTTTTGCCTTTTGATGTAAAATTAGGTTTGCACTTAAGTAAACAGTTCAAAGGTTGTCACACCATAATACTCAAATAACGGTAGATTAAACTTTAAGTTCATTTAGAGTAACTGTATCCTAAAGAATCTATATAGCAATGCTATTAAGACTACGAAATCCATCTTTCCTACTTGAACGACCCGGACTTGATGCTTGAATATCAATTAGAAGATCCCAACATTTTTTAACATATTCCAGCTCATCCGAATTTGTTATACAAGTCAATTACCTCTATTTAAAGAAGATGAAAAATTATAATCGGGGAGCTGGTCGGTTGGCTAGAAGCCGATTCGCATGAGGATTCATCTCCCATGAGAAGAAGGTAATTGAACGATGTTGTAGGAACGACTGGCGAGAATTCTGCCCATTTTCAACAGCTACACCAATTTTTTATTGTTATTTCTTTGTGTAACACCCTAATCCTTTTAGATGGAAACAAAAATAAAATAATAAATAAAAAAAATATTACTGTTTAAAAAATAAATAAAAAGAGCTCAGGATCGCGACACGTGTCGCGATCCCAACTGTCCCTTCCCCCCCTCTCCGCGCCACGTGTCGCACAAAGAGTGGACACGCAGCCAGCACGCGGATCGCGCTCAGCTCATTCCCTCTCCCTCTCGCATGCGTGGCGTGCGTGTAGCCATCCGATCGCAGCCGCCTCCCCCTCCTAGATCGCGACACGTGTCGCACAAGGAGTGGCCGGCGACCCCCCTCCATTTCCCCTTCTCCTTCATGCGACGAGCCCAAGCCGCCAACCAACCCCCCCCTCTCGACTCCTTCGTGTGGGCGCCGCCAACGCATTCCGCCGCCCGCCTGCAGTCGTCGTCGCCGCCGTCGTCCGCCTCGCCGTGCGGCTCCTTCGCACATCGCGGCAGCGCCGTCCCGAGAGCGTCTTCGAGCTCGTCGTTTCGTCGCCTCTTCTCTCCACCTAGCCGGTAAGTCCTCTTCTTCCCTAAGATCTATTTTCGAGCTTCTTCTTGGCCGTTAATGGAGTTTTCCAGCGAGATCTCTCAAAAGCCATCTTAGTTTCATTTCTTGTTTTGTAGTTTCCGGGAGCTAGAGGTGACTGTTTGCAATTCCGAGACCGTTAATGGAGGAGGAAGCCAGGAAGAAGAAGAGTGAAGAGATAAGAGAGGGGAAAAGAAAAAGAGATGAAGAAAAAGAAG
>JBBMEF010000022.1:13393501-13411159 GCA_037832685.1 Sicyos baderoa
ATAATAATAATAATAATAATAATAATAATAATAATAATAATAATAATAATAATAATAATAATAATAATAATAAATTTATATATTGAGAAAATTAATTACAAACAGTACCCATTAAATATGATTCTAGGGTAAGTAGAATTTAGTTTTTGTAGTAAAAAAACATAATTTAGTCTCTATAAAATTAAACAATAAAATTTAGTTTTTATAGTTGATAAATCTAAAATATAATTATTGTGATTTGTAATCACTAATGAATTAAACATGTGGAAATTGATTGTCATGTATAAATAATATACATTTTCTTGTTCAATTAGTCACAATTAATTCTCAATTTTCATCAGGAATTCTCTAACAATTGAAAGGATACATATTAATTTAATATACCATAAAGTCATTAGGTGTACAATAATGCTGGTTGAGGTATCACTCTGTTGGCACTAAATTCCAGATTTTAGATTTATAAAGACTAATTTCTAACTATTATGGAACTATAAAAAGTAAATTCTAATTTACTCTACAATTTTATTAATAATTACAAATTCAATTACAAAAATTTGTTATCTTTTTTCATTAGTTTTATTTTTACAATAACTTCCATATTCTTTTAGCCCTATCATTAAACTAGAGGCAATGACATAGGCCATCAACTATAAGTTTGAAGAATAAGGGTCAAATATAACAATAGTTTAACGACCATGTTTTCATGTTTACAAAAATTGGGTTGAAATATTTTAATTTTAATAGCGAATGAAATTGGTAAGTAAAATATATTTGTTTTTCCCTGTGGTTCGAATAAAAGTTACTTGATGGTTTCAAAAATTAGAATTTAATCTCTATCCTTTGAAAAAAATTAGAATTTTGTTTGAAAGTTAAAATTTAGTGCTTATAACTATAAAATTTAAAATTTAGTCTATGATTTTATAAAATCCAAAATATAGTCATTATCATACGTACGTAATCGTTGACGGATTAAATACATAAAAACTCATTATTCATGCATAAACGATATGATTTTTTTTGTTATATCAATCACGTAACTCATGATTTGGTCATTAACACAAAAATAATTAACTTTCAAGTTATTAATTTACTAATTACGATGAGTAACACAACAAGAGCTATTTCTTAGGTTTTATCAAATCATATTGACGAACTTTTAGTTTTTGAAATTTTATGAATTAAATTCTAGTTTTTAAAACAATATAAATAAATTTTATATTTCTTCAAATCATATAAACTAAACTTTTTTTTCAACTAAAAGAACTAAACTTTAACTTTCTTCAAATGATCATATGGGTCTATGATACAACGGTTTTATTGTTTGGTTATAAACTTTTTTTTTTTTTCTCATTTGTATTTGTTTTTGTTTTTGTTTTTGTTTTTTAAGTTTTACCCATTTGTTTGTTTAATGTACATGGATCCAAGTAGAAGACCTCGAATGTTTATAAATTTATTTTAAAATATAGGGATCACCGATCAAATGTATAAAATTTTTATTAAAAAAAAAACGAACATTATAAATAATTTTAAAATTTGTAGGTTGAAAAAGGTTAAAAAGGAAAAATGTAAGGAATGTGAGATTATTCGAAGGCCTCGTGGGATGCAGCAATTAGTTAATTAATTAGAAGAAAAAAAAACGTAAACCAAACACATGGGGAACGGCGTCGTTTTTGCATGTGTTGTTTCTGATTGTTTAATGTTAACGCAACTCCCTTGTCTTTTCCTTTCATAAAACTTATAAATTTAAGGTTAAAAAATGTTAAATTGTCATTTATTATTTTAATTGTATTTTAAAATTTGTTTCATCCCATGATGTGTACTAAAAATAACTTACAATTGTTCTTACGGTTTATTTTTCTTGAAATTTTACTTTTTAATTAATTTTTCACTATAAATCTAGTATTTTATCTTTTGAAAAAAGAATCTGATATCTATTCTCTTTTTTCATGCGTGCTACAACTAAATCTATAAAAATATTATTATGTATGTGTTTTTTTTTTCTTAAACAACCGAGACATCCACACTTAAAATGCTTGCGGTAATTAGTCAACACTTTATTGGTTGACGTTGAAAAATCTTACGATATATATTTTTTTGTTAAGTAACAAAGAGCATCTTATGAGTCGAAAATAAAAACTAAGAGCATCTAGTTTTATAGTACACAATTTCTTATTTGAAAAACTATACCAGAATTATTATTTATTCAATAATATTTGGGAATGAAGATTTAACTATATAACATCGTAATTGCAAAATTATTTAAGATATCGTGAGAATTCAACTTTTATTGGTGGTAAACCTACCTCTTCTTTAAATTGGATAAAATTTTTCATTGTTGATATTAGATCATTATATTTTAATTATAAGAATTAGCTTGTGAATTTCTAGTTAATGTTTTTTTTTATAAAAAAGATACAAAAACCAAAAATGTTTTTATAACCAAAATTTAAAAATATGAAGAAAAATGTTGCATGAGGTTTTGAGATATTTGTTCAGTGAACAAACTTCAAAAAGGAAGAGAGAGAGAGAGAGAACAGTGAGTGACTGTGAAGATTCTGAGTTCTCTTCTCTCTCCCATCCAATGAATGTATTTTTATTTCTTTTTTTCATTTTATTTCAGATAGAAAAAATAATTACAGCCACTATAAAATTTTATGCGTGGCATTTCATTTCAAATGGTGCAACACAGTTGTTATAGTACTTAAAAAAAATGATAATAAAATGAAATAAAAATAGAAATAAAAGTTGTAATAGTACTGTCTGACAATTTTCAGGAAATAAAAAGCTCTACAAATAATAATTAAAAAATCTATATCAACATGCCAATATTTTATTCATGTTTTTTCAAGATCTCGATATAATCAATCAATCTATACTTTTTTAAAAAAAATTACAAGAAATGAGACATAGATACCTGTGATAAACTACTTATTTCGATTAATTAGAATGATAAATTAATTTTGAGTAATTAAAAATTGAGATTGTAGTAATAATTTATTTAGATGTAGATAGAATATTGTATAAATGATCGGTTAAAGGGTTGCAGTAGTTTGTTTGGATATGATTTTTGGAAAAATAGTTGTAAATGGTCGTTAATAACTCATTCCCAACAAAAAAAAAATGAAACACCTCCATAAAATCAAAAGGCACTGACTTTTTTTAAAAATAAATAAATTGGGGGAGTGGGACCAACAAACCTTACATGAAGGGCTCGAAAATAATATGAGAGTCAAATACCGATTTCTAAATTCAAACTCGTGACCATAGAGTTAAAATAAAATAAAACTAAGATAACCGATGCACACGATTAGTTAAAGCATGGGTCAAGTTTATTTTCTCCAAAAAAAAAAAAAAAAAGTTTGTATGGCTGTAGTGAACCAGTATTTGATGAGTTATCATATGTTGGACTGCCACAAACAAGCCCACATCTTAAAGTTATGCAACAAGGTTAAAACAATGCAACACAAAAATTTATAGAAGCTGAAGCCTAAACTCATTGGTATTTGATGTATTCAAAATTAAAAGATTTGAGGTTTGAATCTACACCCAAAATGTTAGCAAAATTGCATATAAAAAAGAGAAGACAATATCAGGATTTAATCATACATCTAAAAGATCTTAAGAGAGACCACAACGATAAAACGACCACACTAAATGGAAGCAAAATTCTTAAAGAAGCCTCAATTAAAAATATTCACATTTCTATTTTATTTTCACGTATTGGCAAGGGCTATTGTTTTCAGAATTTTTATACAATAAACCTATGTTTGATCTATTGTTGAAAGATAAATCTATGGATGGAAAATAAATATGATATAACTCAAATAATTGTGTAATTTCTATTCGTCCATATGTTTTAAATTGTAAAACTTATATATTCAAAATTTAAATAATACTCAATTTTAATCCTTAAAATGATTATAACAAATGTTGATTGAAATAATGACTACACTAATATTTAATTATAACATATTGAAATTCTAGTTATTAAAAATGAAATTAAAAAAAAGTAAACTCATAAGACAAAATAAAACATATTGAAATATAAAAAAAAAATATAATTAATTTTTAAATATATGAACCAAATAGAAACTTCATCTAAAGAGTAAAGACTATAAATGTATTATTTTTTTTCCATCCTTTTCAAGGGAGGTTCCTAATTTTTGTCTAAATTTTCTATCTTGTTTTGATATCCATAATAATTTACACACACATCAACTAATCTCATGAAACATACCATCTAACCCTACAACATTTTAATGTAAAAAAAGGTCGTACCAAGTGACCACCATCAATTGAACCAGAAATTTATAAACATAGTTCTCACCTTTGCATCAAAATGGGTCGAAAGAAAAAAGTTGAATGTCTGGAAAAACATGACGGTAGAAAATAACTAAAATGACATTAATTCAGTTTCTCTCTCTCTCTAATATTCTAAGTTTGGAAGAAAATTTGTAGCAAAAGCTACTTCCTGGGTTTAAATAATTCTCCAAAGGAAACAAGAAAAGAAGTAAATCCTGAAAATTTTATCCAAGGAAGTTAATAATCACCAGATGGAGAACTAGGTTGCACAGAACGAAATCTGCGAAAGCTCGCTCGGGGGCCAAATCCTGAAAATTTGAAGGAACAAAGAATCATTAGTTACTTCTAAATAAAATGACATAACAAGTTTTGAATTTTGTGAAAGAGTAATGCTTGACCACACATGTTTGGAATCAAGAAAAGAAATCATTTTAAATCAAGTGAGAAATAATACATTTGAAATGAGTTTCTTTAAAAAAAAATGGTTGGAACCCTGTTAGAAATGAAATATATATATATCAATTGCTTTCCTAATATGTAAATAAAAATGAAAACTGAGGTCAAATTATTCAACTTGGGAATCCAGTAGCCATTTTAGTATGGAAAAGTGTTTGGAAACAACAAAAAAAAGTTTAAACCCCGTCTTTTAAAAAAAATATTCATGAGTATTCAAATCAGCTTACGTACACGTCGACTATTCTCACAAAACAACCACCTGATCTTACTACATATGATTCTCAAGATAATTCTATAAAATTAATTTTTAGGGAGGAAACACGGCTCTTATTTGAAAGAGTAAAAATTCATTTTAATTTCAAATCAAAGATATAAAATCCCCTCAAATCTTGTGGAAACAAAAGTAGAAAAACATAGAGACATTACCTTGAATTCCTTGTTTTCTTTATTAACCTGAATCCGGAGACAAACTGCAAAATCAGAATTCTATCAGTCAGAACTCAGAATAAGAACTGTTCTTCTGTTTCACATTATTTGTCCTATGATAACCATAATGGAAATTCTGATAAACTATGATTACACATTCAGCTTACCAGCAAGGACAGCTGTCCCGATACAAGAAAGTACGCCGGAGAGGAAGGAGTTGAATGGGAACGATCCAACAGTTGCCATGTATGCTACCTGTTTACAAAAGTAATTCATAACAAATCTAAAAATCAAAAGAGCTTGAAGACAGATGTTTTAAAAGTGTGCCCAGGCATTAAGCAAGATGAAGGCACCTACCAGTGCAAGTGCATGCTGTTGGGCACCTAAAACTTATTAAAAATTTATTTTTCTTTATTTATTAAGAAAAAATATGTTGCATAACATTTTAAATGACTATATCACTAAACAATCACTTCAAAAAACCATCACTCTCTTCTCTCTTTTTTGTTTTATCAGCTTGCGCACACCTCGACTATTAACATTTGGATATCAAAGAGACCCAAGAAAATTAATTCCTAGGTAAGTAACAACCCTGGATTGAACCCATCACCTCTTAGTATCTCAAGGTCCTCTTGACCACTAGCTCACTCCATGGTAGTTCATTTTATTTTCTTTTTTTCATTATCTCAACATTGAAGTACTAAAAAAACTCCTCTGCATTTTATTTTCCTCTGCACTTCGTCCTTAAGCATTACAAGACTATTTTCGTTTAGTGAGGCATCAACGTAGAAAAAAAATTACAAAAGCTCCAAATGATAAAAAAAAAAAATTTGATGAGAAACAAAACATCATTGATTAATGAAAAGTAACAGAGAGATCACAAAAATTTACAAGAGTTGTTGCCAATGTGCAAATAAAAAAGTAAGGTAAAAGCTCCAAATGATAATCATAAACTCATAAAGACTAAACTATGTTTCCAATTGCTAATGTCAATGATCCAGAGTCCAGACACCATAATTATAAAATAAATGTCAAATGCAAATTATTGAGTGCAGATGTTATCAAACACAGCCTAAATTAACGAAAATTTCCCACTCCCAGAGTAAAAAGATTAGTGCAAAAGCTAACATGTCGCTCTTATAATGCACTTTTTTGTGGTTGATAGGATTTATTAGACATAGTTGAAACACGGCTCAATTATTCAGTTACAAGACAAAGATCTAACAGTACGAGAGTTGATCCATGTTAATTTATGACATTTTGTCAGGTTCTACATTATGAAATCATGGGATTTGCTTAAAAGATTAGAGATTATGAAATCATGAATTAAGTAGGCTGAAGTCATGAGGCTGCTTTCTAACCGCTCCCTATTGTATTCTATAGATTCAATTTTCAAGAATAGTACAAGTTAAGGTTTTAGAACCACAATTCTGTATTTTTAATTCCATTTACTGTCGTACATCTTTGTCCAAGAAACTCAAGAGTGTCTTCTTTTTTCTTTTTCTTTTTTGAATAAGAAACAATTTCATAAATATAGATATATATTACTGAGATTTATATGAAAGATCTCCGGTAATTAAATAGAGTTTCAAAACTATAAGAACAAAATAAAGGATTTAGTTTACACCAAGAGTGTCACTGACCTTTAACGATGAATATTCAGTCACAACTTCAACAAAAGAAACGGGCCAATGTTGAACAGATGGAACACATAATACATACAATTATAACCATCACAAGGTGACTCAATTGGTCAGGCCTTGGGGTGCATAATTTCCTATAGATTTCCTTGGCATCCAAATGTTGTAGGGTCAGGCGGTATACCCCGTGACACTAGTCGAGGTGGGCAAAAGCTAGCCCGGACAGTCACGGATATCAAAAAATAATAATAATAATACATACATACAATTATACAAAGGGATTCAAGATAGGAACGCAGAGGAGATCAGGATTTAAAGAAGCGTGAGCGTGAAAAAACAGGAGAAACGTCGCAAATCCATCACGAAACAAATCGAGTGAGATCCAAGTACAAGCAGGAAGCAAAATTGCAACAATAATCAAGGAAATGGCGTGAAAAGAAGGATCTAAACTCGATATACCTGGATCAGAGACGTGAAGACAGCATAGATGACATAGAGATCAATGATCTGCGAAGAAGACGATCTAGGTCAAAAATCCATCGGCCCGGCGAATACGGAGTGAGAGGTGGAGATATACGTACCTTGAGAGTGGTTGGAGTGGCGGCATAAGCTGAACGGAGCGATTGGAAGAGAGCTTGAGCGTCTTTGGTTGTGGATCTCGCCATGGCTGTACCAGTTCTCGATCTTCCGTGCTCTCAATCAACGATGAAGAAATGAAGAAATGAAGACTCTTCGTCTAAAATCCTGACTTTGAAAGGCTTGAACCGCTTCGTTTTCTTTCGGGGTTTTTATGAACCGGAAAGAGAACCGCTGAACCTAGGTTAAAATGTTGTTTTGTTTCATTTTCATGTTTTCAAGTTTCTACTTAACAAAAATAATGAAATAATAATTGCTTCCAGTTTTGTTTTTTAGAAAACAAAAAAGTATATATAAATGGGAAATTGTACTGAATAGTCCAATTTTACAAAATAATTATAGATCTAGTCAAATTTAAAAATATTTAGCATTCATAATCAAATTTACAATATAAATAATACTCATCATACTATATTATATATTAGTTATTCAGTATAAAAAGTATTATTTTATATCGTACATTTGATTATGATTACTAATTTTTTTCAAATTTGACTAGTGTTGTAAATATTTTATCAATTTGGTCTATTCCTGCTAAAACCCCTAGATTAGCAAATAAATATTTTCTTATTCTTAAAATTTAAATTTTGACAACTTTTTTTTTAAATATTTCATACAAAACAAAATATTATAATTTGTATAGTTTTTATTCTATTTCACTTTATTGTTTTCCATCAATTTTACATTATTTTTAATTAGTTTAGTTTAATTAGTTTTGTTTAATTGAATTCATATGTTTTACTTAGATTCCAATAGTTAGTTTGTGGACTAGAATATCACAAATGAATGGAATTTTTTTTTCTAAATTTTGTTATATTTAAATCTCTTTTTGATATATTTCAATTATTTCTAAAATTTTAACAATCATAAAACTACTTTTCAACAATAAAGGTAAAATACACTTTTAATCTCAGAAACTTAAAACTTTTTTTTTTTTTTTTGAAATCAGAAATTGTAACTTCACTTCTATTTTAACCCTGCATTTTCGTTTTCAAAAAAAAAAAACCTGCATTTTCAAAACTCACTTTTGGTTTTAAGGTTTGAATTCAATTTCCGTTTGGACATTAAATTTCAAATTTAATATTTAATAATCCCTCTTTATAATTATAATTGATTTTTTTTTTTCAAGGAGAAATTGAGGGAAGGGAACTACAAACCTATATAGACTACAAACTCTTTCGGTAATATAAATCAACCAGTTTCAAACTCATTTTGCTACCAAATAGGCAAATAACCGAATGGAATAGAAACAAAATTTAAATTAAGGACAAAAAATGTTGGTTCCAAGAACAAAACGACTAAGTTCAAATCCCAATAATTAAAAATATCTTTTAAGAAAATATAGCTTAGGAGATCTTTTGAAATTGAATATCTCATTCCCTATATATATATATATTTGTGAAAAGTTAATGAAAACGAAAAGGTTTAGGTCTTTTTCACCATGATTAAAAAAAACTGCAAAACTCGAACTCGTTTAGATCAGAGTTGGGTTTCTTCTATACAAGCAAGTTCAGTGAAAAGATTTATAGAGTTCCAGATAAGCCATGACCATGAGTGTGAAAAGGAGGCAAAATTAGGTACATGAGGCTCGATGAGGAAGCTTGGTTTTAACTTTTCACTGTTTCTTGGCATAATGTTGCCCCGCAACGTATCTGCAAAACAGACACAGTTTTGAGAAATTTGAAGACTTGGTCAATGGAGTTATTGGAACAAACAAACACTTCAATCAAAAGATTTACTCATGAAAACAGAGAATTTAAAAAGAACTGAATGGATATCAGATTGGATCGACCGCGAATCTGCAACCGTGGTGCTTCTAAATGTAAACGGTTGTCCCCAAGGAGTGGCACAGTGGTTGAAGACTTGAGCTTTGAAGGTATGTTCCTTTAAATCTCAAGTTCGAAACTCATCTGCGACATTATTCCTTCGATGTCTCTGGTGCTTTGCCTAGGGACGGACGTGATAACTCTTGTTTAAAAAAAAATGCAAATGGTTTTGGAGCATTAAACTAAAGCTCTACCTCCAAATCTAGAGATGAGAAAGAATCAAATTTTAGGAATGTTGATGGTTGGATTACCCTCACCTTAAGAGGGGTTGTTCCCTAGAATCTATGCCTTGGCTACTTCAAGTCTAACAAAATATCCATCAAAGTCTGCGGGAATTTAAACAATAGTTTGACTGGAATATATGTTTCTGTTTTTTTCTTAAAAAGTTACTGTTTTCTCTCCAGCAAATTTTTCTTTCAAATATCCAATGCCTAATAAAGGCAGGGTCATTTAACCATCATAAGAAAGTTGGTCTAGTAATCAAATAAGAATTTTGAAAATCATAAAGTACGTGGAAGTTATTGGTTCAATCGATAGGAGAAAGTAATTTTCTACGAGTTACGTAGACAACCGAATGTAGTATGGACAAGCAATTTTCCCATGAGAATAATCAAGATACGCATAAGTTGGTCTAAACACTTACGAATATATATATAAAATAATAATTTTCTTTTTAAATCGAAAAATTGGAGTTTCGCTCTACTATAGAACCACGCATGTCCCTAGGTCAGGCACCGGAAGACATCAAAGGAATGGAGACACGGAAGGTGTCTACAAATTAATGTCACAGGTGAGTCTCGAACCTAGGACCTTGAGGGGAGCACACTTTCAAAGCCCAAGCTTTCGCCCACCGAGAAAAAATAAATAAATAATAATAATAATAATAAATAGAAATCAAAGACAACCATCTTCAGATCATAGACGCAAGACTTGTCCTTCCCCAGCATTCGCTTATATAGATGAGATATATCTAAGTTTCTAATTCATCATGCAAATCAATATAAAAAGAAAATAGGAATATAACAAAGTATGGAAAGGAAATATAGTATGTAAGTCTTGAAAGAGAGAGAGGAACTAAGAAAAACTTACTGGCCAGTGTGGAAGCCTGCATTATACCAAGCATTTAAAACAGGAAAAATGTCTGTTTCAAAGCTAGCACCACTTTGAGGTATTATCCCACCGTGTATCTCGCTTGCTTTTTCTATGTCAACAGATTAAAAAAAAATGTCGTAAGGTACCAAAACATGTAACTTAAAGCCCAAGCCTTAACGACATAAGAAACGAGTTCCTCAAAAAAAACAAAAAAAACGACATGAGAAACGAGGCTGTAATGGGTGAGGCAGAGAAGAAAACATCATGGGAAATTTACCAGTATGTTTTCTGTCACTACTAGTAAAGTAACAAAAACCTATACAACTGAATTATTAAACGTAAGTCCATATAATCTTATTTAAAGCTATTGAAAAATTATAAGAAACGAAAAAAGCAAGATGACCATGTTGAAACTAATAAAATGGTGGCCGGAAGCTACATGCACTTTCCCAACATTACATAATCATTAAGCGAATATAATACAGAAAAATCCCATGAACTATAGTTAAGGACTATAGACTTTATCTGTGAAAGGGCACATCACTAAACAAGGACGATGTAAGGTATCCAATACCTTACTTCTTCAACAATACACAATAAAATGCCAAGCAAAAGATGAAATGGAAATAATCACCCAAAACAGAGATAGAACTTCAAATACCAGCAGATTCTCATTAATGGAAATAACAAACAGAAATAAAGGAACAGAAAATAAACCAAACGGCGTTACCCGGAGAGTTCGAGAGCTCCAGTATCTCTCCCAAGAAGTCCTCAGACCTTCTTTGAAAATAAAACCTCCCTCTCTCAACCCCTCAAGAGGCCCCCCCTCACTCTTACGTAACAAACTACTATGGAACATCCCAATTTTCCCTTTCTAAAATATTAAAGTGAATTGAGGTCCTTACAGACGACAGAAGGAGAGCCTACAAAGCTGTCCAGTAGGAGCAAACAAAACAAGGACAGTCTAGCAACCTAGAAAAGGGCTCCCATCTAAAAGAATATAATCAAACGGGATACTACTGAAGTCCTCAAAAGTCATCAGATACATACACCCAAACCCAAAGGGAAGCATTAAATCTAATTAAGGACCAAACATTCTCTCATGGTCTCTCCACACCCCTTTAGTTCTTGTTGAACCTAATGGGAAGATACCAAATGTGCATGGTTATTCGACAATATCCCTAACAAAAATCTTTCACTTGTGCATAAAGATTAACATATAATAATAAGGGGATTTTTCATGAATAACAAAAAAGGAAAAAAAAAGTCTATGGATGTCAAAAAATTAAAAAAAAATTAAAATATGGCAAAAACTGAAGACTTCAATCAAGTGAAATTGATGGTCTTCAATAAAGTGAAATTAATGACTCCAATCAAGTAGAATTAATTGAAAACAATGAAAGTTTAAATATTTTGCTATGAAATATTTTTAAGAAGTTATAATAATAAAGCAAATACAAAATAAATGTTCCTCAAGCTACATTCTATCAGCAAGCAAGATGGCTAGAATGCAACTATCAAATCTTCGAAGATAATAAGAAGCATGAATTTGATACTTTGTTTAACGTTGTGACTTAAAACTGCTTTATCCTGGTGTAAACTTTACTCTTTTCTTTTGTGATTACATTCTCACTCCCTTATTGCTAATTGGGATAGCATGGTATTAGCTCTCGGCTTTTTTTTTCTTTTTGTACATTTCATACCACCAGTGAAATGAAGTTTTATGTTTCCAATAAAAAAAAAAGCTACATTCTATTTGGAGAAGAGTTGTGGTGATTCTTTTTACTTGCTTTGGTTTTTGTAGTTTCTTTTAAGCTTTTGGGAAAAAAAAAAGGAAAATGAAATAATAAGTTGCAATATATGTGAAATATCCCCTCACAGTGAAGAAGTCAACAAATGATACTAAAAACATAGGGTCAAATATATGTTTCTCAAAAAAAAAAACATAGGGTCAAATATATAACTGAAAAATCATTGAAAACTTCTCTAAATAAGAATTAATTGGATGTTCCACAAGAATATGCTTTAGAAAAATCAATATATTCTCATGGGTATTCCACCGCATGCAAGATTAACCCGGAAGTTATGTTTAAACGGGAGCAATAAGAATTTTGTAATAAGAGTGGATCTTGAGACAAAATTTCTGCTCTAGTAGTTATTTGAACTGAAGCATTGATTCATTTAAATTATCCAAGACTGTTCGGTAGTTACTCTCCTTTCATAATAATTCCTCCCAATCATCACAGTTTTCTGTGAGCTCCTTAGGAGTGGGGACTCACGTACTTCACTTTTTTTTCTCATTAAACCCTCGAACCTTAAAGAGGTTTACAATGTCTCCTTTAATTGAGATACGTCACTTATTCAATGAAAGGTTACATTACTTGTACAAAACACCTATCTCATCAATATAATAATAATTGAAAGAGAAAGAAAAAAAAATCTCTGTTCAAAAGTTAAAAAAAATGAAATAATCTAAAAAGACTTGACTCCAAAAAACTATGCCTACCTTTATTTACAGTGTTCATAGAGGATATAGCTCTTGCTGCAGAATCCATTACAGTTTTGATAATGTCACCATCAGGAAGGGAAGAACTTTGAGGACCTGTAGCTGTAGCCAATGAATGAATAATGTGTAACAGTGTGTGCGACAACGAGCATTCTAAAAAAGGAAACAAAGGGAGAATCGAGGTCACGTACCAGCTAAAATTGGATAACTGGAGGGACAGTTGGAGGGTATTGCATGATTATGAGAAGGTTGGCTTGCAGACACTGGGTTTTCTAGATAAGCAGAAGATGTTCCCCAATGATTTCCAATGTCAGACGCTGCACTGACATCCTGGTAGTTCCAACCACCAGCACCACATTGATACAGCTGTTCTAGAACCTTCTGCCTCTTCTCCTCAAGCTCATAATACTGCTTGAGTAGCTGGTCATAGTCCTCTTTACCTTTTAGATTTAAATCGGAGTGCTCAATGGGCTCCTGTTCCGTCTCTTCCAAATGTAGAGCATCGGAAAAATCCGTACAAGATATAGGACATGGCTCTACGGTGATATTTTCATAAGCTTCTGAGGTATTTGAAGTTACATTGACTTCAAAGTCAACATTATTTGCTTCAATATTGCTATCTTCATCTATACTCCTGTTCTTTTGAGAAGATTTTTTTTATGAGAGTAATATAATGTTAAGCAGAGTAACTTGAAAGAAAACAGTCAGAAACTCAGGATTAACTATCGTTATATTCCCTGTATTTACCAAATGGAAATTATTGAAGAGAAGTTACCAGATATTCAACAAAACAAGGACTAACTATGGAAATTCTTCGAAAAAAGCTCGTAGAAGTCAAAAGAGGACATCAAGCTACAAGAGATGATTTTCTTCCAATCTATCTCCCTCCTATTCTTTGGAAAAGAATGAGATACGATTGCACTAGAAAATAAAAGAACGGAGTCTATTTTGTATGTAACAGAAGCCACAGAAATCGTTCGAACAATTTTTCAACTGTTCCGGCTTCTTCTACATTCTGAAAGCAATTGTACCCCTAAATCTTTCTAATGCTTCCAGTATATCCAATCTAAACCATGCACCTCTAACTGCCTCCCCTTATTTTGCAGGTGAGAGGCAATGTAGTAAAGGTACAATTTCTACTTGCACATGGTAAATCTTCGATCATAAGTATCAACCTTCTTGAGCCACCAAGCAATTTTAAAAGAATTTCAGTCTTCTATATGAGAAGATTGAGAGTCCAAGGTGAGATGTTAATATGGTTGCCAAAGACTCTAACTTCTCTAGGATCCATAATCTAGTGATCTTTGAGGCTAGTCAAGAACAACTCCATATAGCATATTGACAGGGCATCAGATCAGAAGGCTACCAATACCATTCAAGCGTCTTTTAAAATTCATGTCAATAACTTTATGTAAGAGCCTGGTCAATTTTGTAATGTGAGACCAGAGTGGTTTTTCTTGGTGATTGAAAGATAGTCTGGGGGTAGAGTGTTAGAGTACTAAGTAAGGGTAGGCTGGGAATATTAGTATTACATTGGTAAGGGTATAGTAGTAATTAGTCATCAGTGTCTTAGTTAAATAGAGGAGTTAGGATTCTTAGATGGTTCTGGTAGTGAGCATTTTGGTGTTATCTATGGTACAGACTTTGGGAGAGACATAGCCCTCTCGAAAGGCTATTGTTATTCCTGTTTATATCGTAATACAGTGCTATTTTATGTTTAATTTCTAGTGGTGTCTTAACATAGAGTAGCTTGGTATCTTGCAAGACTTGTAGCTTTGCAGTTATGCATTCAAATATTGTCTCATAATATTTTCTTTTTGCAAATAAATAAATAACAATTCTCAACAAAACAAAATAGACAGCCTGAAAACAACCAAAGCTGACTAAAAAAAGACTAAAGGACTTCTTTCAATAATGAATTAAGGAAACTCTCAATCTATCACATGGTGGGCTTATTACAACTCAATCTTGATTGATCACCCAGCCTTTGTTTTGAGAGACATGGTCACCAACCAACACACCTACACTGAGAACTAAATCTAAAATTTATTAGTCACCGACTCACAAGTATTAGTAAACACAATTTAGTTCCTCGGAAACGGTCCTTGAAGTACAACAAGAATATTGGAGATGTTGGAGGTTGGAGGATTTGAACTTGCGACCTCTAGGTCGAGGATCCGTGTCAATCTCCAGTGGGAATAAAAGTTTGTAAGTCATGGTGTCAAGAAAATAGGTGGAATTAGTAAGTCTTCCCCATCTTCATCCCTGCAAAAATACTCAATAGAAAGAGGCAAGGGTAGGATGGCAAGGAGATCACTTAGAGAAATTTGAGAATGGATTCCCTACTAGACTTGAGAGTCAAGGACTTGAGAGTCTTTACAAAAGTCTGTTAGGAAAGGTTTGCAGCTAAAACTGAAGCATTCTCATGCCAGGTCCATTTATCCAACATTCCCATTCAAGTTTCACATAAAAGAATCAAGTTCTAAGAGACAGAATCAGCTTTCTAGGAAGGCTTTTTCTATCTGCAACCTCGTAGATTTTTGGAACTTAGAAAATAAAGCTTCATTTCCATTCCATGTGTCCTCCCAAAATAGTATTTTCTTCCCATCTCCAACAACCAGCTTGACTTTAGTGGCAAGGTCGATCATCTTGAATAATACTTTCTCCAAGGCCACTTGGAGTATTGAAGGTAACAAGACTGGTCCCCCAACTACCATTAAAGACTTCATAATTAGTAGTGGTGTTCAAAAAACCCAACAACCCAGAGAACCAGATCAACCCAACCCAATTTGACTCGATCTAACCCGAATTAACTACTAGTATTTTTTATAAAAAAAAATTACCTATAATAGCCGAATATAAATGGGTTGGGTTGCTAAAAAATATAGGGTTGGATAACCATCATGGAGTGGTAGTAGAGTGTCATAGACTCATAAGTAACTAAGAAGCAATGAGTTCAATCCATGGTAGTCACCTACCTAAGAAAAAAATTTCTACTAGTTTTCTTGACATCCACATGTTGTAGGGTTATGCTATATGTCCCTAAAAATAGTTAGTGCTTGTAAGCTGGTCAAGACACTCATGGATCAAAAGAAAAAAATACATAGAGTTGGGTTGGTGATCACGTGAAACTTTGGGTTGGACCAAAAAATGCCTTTTTTTTATATCCGTGACTGTCTGGGCCAGCTTTTGCGCACCTCGACTAATGTCACGGGACATTACGCCTGACCCTACAACATTTGGGTGTCAAGGAAACTCGTAGGAATTTAATTCCTAGGAAGGTGAACTCATCACGTTAAGCACCCCAAGACTCTCTTTGACCAATTGAGTCACTCCATGATGGTTGACCAAAAAATATCTTTAACCCAACCCAACCCAACTCATATACACCCCTAATATTAGGGGCCGCACTATTAGCATAGCAACATAAAGTTTTCACAAACATACAAACAAAATCCAAAAGTGAAAAGCCAAAACAAGCATTCACACCTTCACTTTCATTTGAACTCATACAGTGTGAAACAGAAACAATAACATCTCCAGTTACCATGATCACAAAAAACTTTTTAAATAGTTACAATAACATTTCAACTACTAGAGACATGATATACAAAATACCCAAAAAAAAAGAAGCCAAAAACAACTACGAACCTCTCCGGCTCATCACTCTTATAACCACCGCAGCCATTAAAAACCTCATGTCCATGCATTACCTAAAAAATTCGCCAAAAATTGATCAGAAATTCAAAGAAACTCAGCTCAAACCAGGACCGACGAATTACAACAACAATTCTTAGAAACTGCAAAAGGCGAATTAGCAGAGATAAGACCTTATACTTCATTACAGCTTCATTCATGGCTTTGACGATCATGGAATCGTCCCAGTGCGTTCTGTCTAGCCCCATCTTCTCGATTGAAATCTGAGTGCGAAAAACAAACTGAGAAAAAAGCTTGACGGAAATGTGTTCTTGCCTCTGCTTGCCGCATTAGCAATACCAACCCGAATCTGAATTCGGGTTTATGGATTAACCCGACCCGTGTTCCTGTTTTCATTTGAGAGAGATTACAGATGATTCTCTTGAATTCAATTTTTGTTTTATTCGAGACTCTTTGGATCAGCTTGCGTGCACATCGACCAATATCATCAGAAATATCAACCCTATCATTTAAATGTCAAAGTAATTTATAGAAAATTAATTTCTAATAAGTGATTATTATAAATTGCACAAATCTTCTTAAACACTTGAAGACTGTTAATAACATATATAACAAAAAAAAAAAAAAAACATATCAGTTAGGATGAATAATAGATTTCCATTAACTTAATATACTAGTGGTTACGTATAATAAATATTATATTTTATATTTTATAAAACCACGTGAACTAAATTCAAAATTTGTAAATCATAAGAATCGAATTTAACTTTCTCAAATGGAATGAGGACAATATGGTTATCTTAATTTGTAGTAATTTATTTCAACTCCATAGTTATATTTTTAGTATTTTCTATATAAAGTTTGTTGGTCTCCCCTGATTTGTACTAATATATATAAATTTAACTTTAAAATTTTTAAACACATTGCATACCTACCGACATAATAATAAAAGTTGATGAATACATTGCTTACAAAATTAATAGAAATTAGGTTAAACTTCCATTTTGGTCCCTCAACTATCATGAAAGTTCCATTTTGGTCCTGAACTTTCAAAAGTCCAATTTTAGTCCTTCAACTATCATTTTTGTTCTATTTTGGTCCCTCAACTTTCAAATGT
>JBBMEF010000022.1:13411259-13431226 GCA_037832685.1 Sicyos baderoa
TGATAGAAGTCAAAAGTCTACGAATTGAACCGATTGAAGTGTAATGATGATTGAATAGGAATTTTGGGCAAAATGTGTTATGAATGAAATTATTTTAAAAAATGTGCTACAATTCTAATGAAGAGCAAAAAATGTACTATTAAGAGCAAATTCTCTATTCTTAATCGATTTTGAATATTTACAACTCTTTATATTATCCAACTTTATAAAAAAGAATAAATTCATTACGAAAAAAATAATATCTACCAGCCCTACTCTCAACCATGAATTGCCACAACTTTTCATAAGTGAAAATTCAACCGACACATTTATTCTCAAATTTAGGTTGAGAGGTCAATTTTAATTATAAAAATTGAAGGCCAAATTTCACATCGAGATGCTATTTTTCCTTACAAAAATTAATAAATAAAATACCAATAAATAAACAAATTTCTTCGGGGACGGGCCCACATTTTGGCCCAATCAAAAGCCATCGCCGACTTAAAAGTTGTGGGGTTTTGTTACGACGTCGTTTCAACTTCGTATATAAATAATATTTCTTACCGTTTTTCGTAGTTTTTTTTTTTTTTTGATTTTGCTTTTTTTTTTTATGCCCTTTCTCTCTCTTGTTCGTTCTTCGTTTCTTGACCTTTCTACTGCAAATTGAAATCCAGCACATGTTATGTTATTTTTTTAATTACATGTGAAGTTAAGGGTAAGATTTTTGATTCTGTTATTTTCTGGCGATTTTTCTGATGTTTCAATCAGTGATTTGGTTGTGTTTTTGGGCTTGAATCCTTCTGTTTATGGCAGCATTTAGATTGTTGTGTTTAGGAGTATCAATTTTGTAGTCAAAGCTGATAAAAACCTGCGGCTGTCTCTGATCTGTTCGATCTGATCTATTTTGTTTAATTTTTCTTTACAATTTTAGGTTATTTGTGGGATTTTTCGTTTGGTTTGAGTTGAATGATTTGTTAGGACATTCCTGTCTTTAAGGGTGTACAAAGAATAAACCGACAACCCGAGCAACCCGGACTACCCAACTCAAACCCTAGGGTTTGGGTTAGGTTGGGTTGGGTTATGATTTTATAGTTTTTGTTGGATTGGGTTAGGGAGGTTGGGTTATGATTTTATAGTTTTTGTTGGGTCGAGTTGGTTTTTGAGTTGGCTAATTTTTAGCTCGTTCAACCCAACCTAACCCAACTTGAACTAAGAATATGTATGTATGTACGATAAATTAATAAGATAGGTTCTTAACATACTTGTAAGCCTTCTAAAATAAAGAATATGCATAAATAAGATAGGTAATAGGTTGAAGTATGGTATCATGCATTTTTTTAACATATTTATGAGCCTGTGAGTTAAATCTTAGAGAGAAAAAATGTAAGTAACATAACTAGAGAACCCAACTCAACCCGAAAAGTTAGTATTGGATTGGATTGGGTTGCGTTAATGCATAGGGTTTGACGGGTTGACGAATTGACCAACATGAAAAGTTTGGTTGGTCCAAAAAATTCGTTCAACCCTACCCAACTGAGACCATGTACACCCTTATCTGTCTTAGGTGTAGAAATTTTCATTAATTATTGGATTATTGAGCACATAGCTGAAAATTTGTCGTAGATTAGCACGTAGCCGAAGATTTGGCCCGGACATTCACGAATATAAAAAAAAATCTACAATTTTCTTAGTTTCATTCATTATTTTTTCTAATCAAATGAATATTTTTGTACATCAAGTTTAATCATGCTGATTCTTGCAGTTTTGAGAAAATTTCAGCCATAAGAACCTTCAAATTCTTTGATTCTCACATTATGTGTTCCACATATGATCAATTTGTATGTACATGGTAGAACTTATGTTTCAAGCTTGAGAAAAGAGTTGAGCGCCTGATTTTATTTATTATCCAAAAAAGTTAGGAGTTGACCATCTTAATCTTGATTGGAAGAAGTCGAGTTTGCAAAATAAGTGGCTGACTTTTGTCTCAGAGAACTAAATATGTACAAGTTTTGTAGTCAAGTGATATGTTGATTAATTTGTTTAATTGCTTGAAGGTATCTGCAATTTTGTAGTTGGGAAATTTATTTGAATGTTATGGATGCATTATTATGTCTTATTGGGAAACCAGTATTGGTTATTTGATACCCATCTGACATGGGATTTTGTTTTTAACTTGGAATTTCAATGGTTTCTAATTTTATAGCTTTATTTTTGTTCATCTTTCCCGCTATGTTGCTTTCCAGTGTGGCTGTTTGCTTCTTGACACTTCCTGGTATGCTCCAATTCTCTGAGTAAAGTTCTCGTGCACACACCATAAACACGGAGTAAACATGAGAAATTGACCACAACCAATATGAGGTTTTGGCTAAGTCCTCCAAATTGAAAAATAAAGTAGGATTTGACCACTTATTCTTAACTTTTCTGCTTAAGTGTTTGTTCACATAATTTGTCGAATATTTATGATTGTTTAACGTTTACTCATTTAATAAACATATTTCCATTTTCCAGGGTTTTCCAAGTTTCTCACATGACTATCTTTACAAGTTTGGTGATGTATATAGCTTTGGATATTTAGCACACTTTTAGCTTTGAAGTTGCATTAGATATTAGTCTAGTCAGTAAAAATGGAAGACAAGATCGCAAAGGTATTGGGTAGCCATAGAGTTGGACTTGCGTTAAAAAGAAAGCGAGCAACAGATGCAACACAGTTTGGTGCGCATTCAATACAACCTTTTTGTATGGCACACCAGTTGCCTACCACGAATTCATTAAATACCATGGGCAAAAGACGGAAGCTAGGTGGATATAATAGCATGCTTGCAAACTCTGAAACACGTTTTAGACCCTTGTACAGGGGTTATTCAAATTTTATGAAAAGTGGGGTACCAAAACAAATAATGTTGTACGAAAATGATGAGTGGATTAATTTTCCCCCTGATCTCCTTGATTTGGCTGGGGAAGATCTGCAGGTAAAGAAAGCATCTGTGGAAATTAAGTTTAATGGACAGCACTGCATTCTAGACTTTCTGCACATGTTCTTTTTGGATTTAAATACAGAGTTGCAGCAACCTCTTGGATGGATTGATGAAGCAGGGAGCTGCTTCTTCCCCGAGATTTATGGTGCAGACAAAAGCGAACGCTGTCATTCTAATAATTTTGTAAATATAGAACCACAGGTTGAAGAAGGCCATGGGTCTGATGTAATCAAGTTGCAGTTGGAAATTGAAATAAGTGGACTTAACCAGTCGTGTTTTAAGGTATGTAGTGGGGAGTCGAATGATTATATCAAGCCGTCTCAAACGGACGAAAAACCTGCTTATGGCTGTGATATTGAAGAAGTTGAAGATAGTTGTGGTGTAATACCTACGGGAAAAGCGTACGAAGATGTTCCAGAACTTAAAGAGTGGAATGTAGACCTCAACTCTGAAACTCAACTTGTGAACGGAGAATTGGATACAAGTACAGTGGAAAAAATATTTCGTGATGGAATGATGAGCTCTAGTGGCAGTGTAGAGATACTTAATATAAAACGCTGCTATGACTCTTCAATGCAATCTCAATCAGAGCTTTACCATAAACAGATGGAAATGACCAAACTTTACCGAGGGGATGCGAATGTTCGTCTAGCTTGGCTTGCTGTTTCTGAAGCAGAATTATCTAGCTTGTTGAAGTATGGAGTCGGGCTTAATGGAGTTTCTTCAATCAAATCCATGTATGGCACTGGTGTTCACCTCACAGCCATCAATTGCCCGAATGTCAGGTGGTTAGATTTCTTCCAAACAAAAGTTGTCTTTTTTTTTTAATCGTCTTTTAATTGATTTTAAACTCGTAATATGTTGGCTAATGACAGCTAACTAGCATAACCAAACTATCCATCCACTAACAGAAACTAACAACTATTGACTGCCAACTGCCAACAATGCTACCTCTGCTTCAATTTGCCACCAAACTATAGGAAGCTTGTTATTTGCCACCAAGTGAAAAGTTGTTCATTTGGTGCATGATATTAAGGCAAAGCTGAAGCTGAAGCAAGCTAGAAGTTGGATGTGCATCTTCCTGGAAGATTTTTAGTGCCTTTTTGTCTCTTGTTTCTCATTTTTCATTTCCTTTTCTTTTGAAGTAAATTAAAAATGGTTCTGCTTTCGGTAATTGCTTCTTGTTTTACTTTTCTCCCTTGTTTACAAGAAAAAAAGTTCGGTTAACAACTTTTTGTTACTTGTTTCCTGAAATTTTAGATTAAAAATTTATATGTTTTATATAATTTTTGGCTTTAAAGAATAATACCCATTTTTATGTTATATTTATTATGCAGTTTATAAATTAAAAGTATAAAAGATAAAAAAAATGTTTCTATTGAAAAACCTGGAAACTGAATTGTTTTTTAATTTTTTCCAAACTCTTCCCTTATTTTAGAAGAATTTCTTGAAAAATGAAAATCAAGAAATTAAACAATTATTTAACACGCATTTCTATCTGGATCAACCATTTTTTTTGCAAGGACCAAGTAGCTCAAAACCTTAGACTCTTGTCTCCTATTAATTTGTGTTTTTTAATTAAAAAATATTTTAATGTTACTCTGTTACCACTTTTTGGATTTACATTTTATCGTTAATAGTTCTTTGTTTCCCATTAATATGTTTTTTTTTTGAGTTTTGTGATTGTTCGCTCATATCTACAACTACTATTTTATTTGCTCCTAAGTTTTTCGCTGCTATAAGCAACATTGCAATTCTATGATGGTTCCAGTTTCCTTCACTTATTTTAGGGTATATGTTATGTTTTGGAGTGCTTTAACATTTTTACATAAAGTGATTTCTAGTCAATCATCTGGGAGATGTTTTTAATGACTTCTGTCGATTAATTGTCGTTTCATTTTTATAAATGGCTATTTCTTTAGGTTCCATAGTTCATCTTTTTCATTCTATTTTGTCTTAAAATTTTGAGAATTTTTCTTTTCTTTTTCTCTCTCTAACCTTAGTTATCTCTAATTTTTATCCACCCTCTCCCAACTATTTTTCTCCCTAATTTTTTCGTGATGACATTGTAAGTTTTTTCTTCTCTGTCGTTTTTTTTAAACCTGAAACAACCTTTTTCTAACTTTATATCTTCCTTTCAAACTTTTTCTCCAAGATTTTTGCCCTCTCAAACTTTTCTATCTTTCTAAAATGTTTTTCATCTCCCCTAAATTTTATTTTAATTTTTTTCCACCCTTCTATAACTGTTCTCTCTCCAAAAGTTGTCCTTCCATAAACCTTTTTCTTACCCTAAAGTATGGTATCACATGATTCACACTCCAACTTCATTTCTCTATAAGAGTTTTTGCTCTCTTGCAAATTTTCTCTTTCTCGAAACTTTTGTCTCACATTTAAAACTTTTTTCTCTTGGTAAATTTTTCAACATCAACTCTTTTCTTAGCTAAGTTGATTTTTAGGTGTCTGATTTTTAGTGTTCTATTAGAGAATATAGGGAGATGATCAAGAAGTTCTTCCTTCATCAGTTGCTTTGATGGAAGAGGAGGTCAATGTGACAAGTTGGAACATGTGCTTTGTTGTGGGATCTTTAGGGAGAGGAATAATAGAGCCTATAGGGAAGCCATAGGGGGACCCCTTTAATATGTGGCTCCTCATCTATTCTCACATGACGATCGTGTAATCTCCCTATTAGAGATTATAGGGAGATGAACAAGAAGGTATCCGTTGTTTTGATGGAAGAGGAGGTTAATGTGGCAAGTTGGAACATGTGCTTTGTTGTGGGGTCTTTAGGTAGAGAGGAATAATAGTCTATAGGGAATCCATACGAGGGACCCCTTTAATATGTGGCTCCTCATCTATTCTCTCATGGCAACCGTGTAATCTCCCTTAATCTCCCTATTAGAGATTATAGGGAGATGATCAAGAAGTTCTTCCTTCATCCGTTGCTTTAATGGAAGAGTAGGTTAATATGGCAAGTTGGAACATGTGCTTTGTTCTGTGGTCTTTAGGGAGAGAGGAAAAATAGAGCCTAAAGGTAAGCCACAAGGGGACTCTTTAATATGTGTTGCTTCACATCTATTCTCACATAACGACCGTGTAATTTTCTTCTAAATTTGATGGTTCGAAAACCACTTTTGAAGCAAAAATTAATAACTTAAAAACACTTAATTGTGTTACAGTCACTTTTACAAGTGTGGGCTACCTATAGGGAAGCCATAGAGGAGACCCCTTTAATATGCGGCTCCTTATCTATGTCTTACAACATCATTTTTTTGAGTGATATTCTAGTAAATCACAAACGGTGATCCTCAAAATAGGAAATCATCTACCAGGTGTATCTTCGTTCTTCTCTCAGAGAAATTTCTTCATTCCTTGTAACAATTCAAACAAAATTAGTTATCTTACTTGTCAAAGTATAAAAAGAAATGGGAGGTCTCTCTCTAAAACTTCCACCCATTAAAACTCTAAAAAAAAACTATAAGACCCCTCTCTTCCTTTGGCACCGTCATTGGCGTTGAAGGGGGATTCAACACACCCATTTTTAGTTGGCGCTCGCCCCCCTCGTCACTCAACCCTTCAAGATGTGCTATATCTTTCTCCCAAACGTGAGCCTCGATCTTTGTTTTGGCATTTCCTCACGACGGTCTTCAACATGGGTTCTTCTCGTCTTGAAATAGCAAGGTATCTCAGTTTCTTCTTGTGAACGATTCTAGTTGATGTAGGTCTCTAAAATGTCTCTATCCCTTGTGTGCGGATATTTTGGATGAACTATATCAGTCGACAGTCACGTGAAAAACCCATGATCTTTGTCATGGTTTCCAACGAAAAACAACCAGATTTTCAAGATATATGATAGTCGACTCCCTATTTGCCCGGCGGCGGCGTAAAGTTGAAGATGAAAGAAGGGGAAACCCTAACTCTTGGATCGGGTCCAATCCAAGAACAGTTCAGTCCACCCGGACCAAACTGTCCTATTAGCACTGGCCATCTCATTTAAACCAGTCCAGCTCATCAACGGTTCGATTTGGACCTTTCAATCTTATTCCCTTTGTCATCCTCTTGGGGAGCTCCTTCATCGTCTTCCTTTTTTCGACTTCCTTTTTTCGACTATAATGCTCACATTGGGATCACAATCATACCATGGTTGCTTCCTTCCCCTTTTTTTTGGTTTTAGATCGAGCAATATTGCTATATTTAAAGCTTCACTCGCCTTTCTTTTTGTTGATTCTGTTTTTCGATAAATCATGGGTCTTCACCATTCGATGGTTTCTCCACAAAAGAAATTTCTTCACTAAATTGCTGCTCCTCGACATTGGTGATGGCTAATGAGTTCGAACGTGTTGAATTGTGTTCAGGAGACTCGTGCGAGTTAGTGATGATTTGAAGTTTCATATGAGCGCAAATGAGTGCAAGGTCATTCAAAAAGACTACAAAAGGGAGGCAACCTTCATAATCAACCTACAATAAAATAAAATAAAGTCAAGTAAAATAGTATGTAGAGTCACAAAGGCAGAAACAAAAATCAAGAGAGAAGCCTACAATTTAATTATGGTCTAAACATCACCTGACGGTGTCCCCATCCCTCATAAAAATCTATTGTTTCTTTTCCTTAAGCTCCCAAAAAATGGTTCACACACTCACTTGCCACAAAAATTCCATTTTCTCACAAAAAGGAGGGTGGATAAGCAATCATTCCTTAACAATCTCTTGTTATTTGGCCAAGACAATTGCTAAACTTTAAAAAAACGATTCCACACCTCCAAGGCCAAGGCACAACTTTAAAGGTGATGGGTCAGGTCCTCTCTTGCACATGGTGCAACACATGCCCTATAAAGTAGAGGACCTTTATCCTCTCATGGAGTCTTGAAAAGTAGAAAACTTAACCTTCTTTATGATTTCCACTGTCCATAAGGAAGCAAAAGTTAATCCATCAACAAAGAAGCAGAAGAGTTACCTAGACACCCAAAGAAAGACTGGCTCAAGAACCCCTGCTCCTAGAATCACAATGAAAATCCCCCCAAAAGCGAGTATGAACCATATATGGACACCACATGATAATATATCAATTTTTAAAAAACTAGGATATGAACACGTTGGGGATACTGTTTTATATTATTTTTTTCTTTTTAGGATATATGTAAACTTAGTGTAAAAATACTAAATGTACTTCACTAAGAGGTGTCAGTGTCAACAACGAACAAACAAGGCTGGTGGTGGGGCGCCAACATGAGCAAGAGCTTTGCAACATCAATGTATTCCCATGACCAAGAGATCATGTGTTCGAATCTCCTCTCCCCCAATTGTAGTTAAATTTTTTTTATAAAGGCGGGTGGTGGGGCTGCTGCCTATGAAGCATGGATAATTTAGTATATGTAATCTCAAAAAATTTAGTATAATGTATCTACGTCAACTGGTATTTCTCACAATTCATTTTGTCCTTAACGTGGTTGGTAAACATATGCTATTTTGCTTTCAGAAGATTTGATCTTATGTTTATTTCCCGTGCTAGTGATGTTGATGACAACAGAGTGCAGCATTTGGTACTTTGCCGTGTAATAATGGGAAATATGGAACTTCTTGACCCTGGCAGCAGACAATTCCATCCAAGTTGCAAAGATTTTGACAGTGGAGTGGACAACCTTACAAAACCAACATATTACATTGTATGGAGAATGAATATGAACACCCACATCTATCTAGAATCTGTTGTCAGCTTTAAGGTTTCTCCCAGTCCCAAAGGTGGGTAATCTTCTCTGGGTGCACTGCTTATTTGGTGGAGTTAATTATTTAATTCTTGTTTTTTCTTGAGCAGTTTTACAAATTGTGCCCAAGGGCAGCCGTATAGTTCTTAAAGATATTACTGCAATGATGGGTGGAAATGAAATTGTTGATTATAGTTTTCAGGTCTCAATTTGAAGTAACAGTGATATGAAATTCATAGAGATGTTAGGAGGTTAGTCTAGTCCCCTTCGAGGGCTGTCTAAATGTAACCTACCCCCCCCCCCCTATTATGGAAATTATGGAATACAATTTAGTACTTTGATATTGAATTATTTCAATAGAATGAGGGGGGACCTTGTGAAAGAGCTAGACTCTAGACTCTATCTAGTAGGAATACTATGAATACATGCAATCTTATTCTGAACACTTATCGATGCTGATTTGTGCTGCTTTGAGCATGTAGTTGAAAGCCATACTAATGACATCTCGGGGATCACTGCATCTTGTCAAGGGTCTTCAGGCCAAATACCGTTTGGGTCATCGGTAGTTAATATGGTAAGCCTTCAAATTAATCAATTGATGTAAGTCTTCCATTGTTTTCCCGAAGATGGCATTTGGTGAACTGTGTCAAAATTCTAAACCTTTATTTATATTTGATCCTTTTACACGAGGCTTTACTTGCACATATTTATTTCTTTTAGAATAGCGATGCCCAACCCTCAGATGCTTGGAGATCTCAGGAAACAGCAGCTAGTGTGGGTTCCAATTCTATGAAAACGCCCAAGTCTCCATGGATGTCTTTCTCCATGTTGTTTGCTGCTATATGTAACAAAGTTTCTTCTGAAAACATGCGACTTATTACTGAGCAATACGAACAATTCCAGGTAATTTGAAAGTGAAATTTTATGCCATCCTCCTGTTTTTCATGTCCTTGAATGATAAATATCTGGATACTGTTTCTAGGCCAAGAAGATGAGTCGTGATGATTTTGTAAGACAGCTGAGACTGATAGTTGGAGATAATTTGTTGAGGACTACAATAACAAGTCTTTGCAAGGTCATCTTCACCTCTGGTTCTTTATTCTCATTCTTGTGATATTCAATTTTAAAATTCATTTGACTTTTGGTTATTTGATCTCTCCCTTTCCCTCTTTTAACAAGAAGCAAACTTTGTATGGATGTGACTTAGAGATGAGCTCAAATCCCACCCTCCCCGAATGTTGATGAATTAAAAAAGAAGCTTTTGGATGCAAAGGAAGATAACCTTCAAGGATACGAACTCTCAAATTAGTGATGGTACAAACAACCAAACCAAAAGGGAAATCCCCCAAGAAATACCAAAGCTAAGATAGAATAATATGGAGCAAAACGCTACCCAAGGGAGAAACAAGCTAACAAAAATAACACGAAAGCAAAGACTGAAAACCAAAGAGATGATGAATCTAAAACCATCCAATTTTTCACTTTGACATGAAAATTCAACGTCTCTCTTTCATGTCAATGAATCCAATTACTTTCCATTTCTAATGGCTAAAAACAAATTGAGCTTTCAGGCCGTATGCACATTTCTTCTATTCTCACCTCTATTATTAATTCCTAAGGTAGGTGGACACCATAGATTGAACTCATCATAACTATATTAAGTACGACTGACAGGACCCTTATTTGACCACATCAAATTAAATTAGAACCGCATCAATAATTTTTTAACTTGGGTACTTTGCCCGGGAAGTTTAAATTGTTTATTCCTCTAAATCTCAAGTCTTAGATAAGGTGGGGCTAATTTTTTTTCTCAATGAAATTTTGTCCCCTTTTTTCGTAAAAAGATTTGGGTCTAAAATTTTTTCGCAAAAATTGATATACTACCAAGTAAAAATCAAATGCATTTTTTGAGCTTATAATACCTTTGTTGATTAACAATGTAAACCTTACCCCATTGCATGCTAAAGAAACTAGGACACAGAAGTTCCAAAGACATGGTCGTATCTATTGAGATATATATTAAAAGTTCAATACATTTTTGCTTTTTAAAATTTTCTGTAAATTGTATCATTCATAAATTGTATCATTCATATTTAAGAAATACTGTTCAAAACAAGAAGTTAAAAGTGCAGATGAAATAGTTGACAGTTCTACAAGGCCTTGTTACAAAAGCTTATAATAAAGGTCTACTTGACCAAAAAGTAAAAATAAAAAAAATAAGGTCCATAGCTCAATTGATTAAAGACTAAATCCTTGACCAAAAAGGTTCAAGTTGTTGGAACTCATAAAAAAAGTTTATACGAAATAGAAAATAATATGGAGCATAAGTTCAAAAAATTGCCAGAAACAATCCGCAGAGTTTACCAATGAAGCTATACGAAGTTATTTACAAGTAAATAGGCCGACCTAGGAACAAAAATTTAACCCGGAAGATGGGTTTCTCTCTGAAGTCTGAAGTCAATCTCTTGCAGTTGTTTGACTTTCCTATTCCTGCAAGACTAACTAGTTAATGTTTATTGTTATATCATCATCATGGAAGACAAAACCTAAGCAGATGGGTTCACTATATTTGACTTTTTGAACCAATACTTCAATACTTCTCTGTTTGTGAGCATCGGAATTTGCACAAAACCTTATGGAAAGTTTAAACACAAGAAGATCACTTGCTCGAATACTAACTTCACTTTGAGAGGAATAAAATATTATATCATATTCCCACCAGTAAAACTAGGCCTTCTTACGTAGAAGTAAGACCTATATAAGGAATGAAAAAAAATCAATTACAATTATTAAGAGAAAAAATGGAAAACTAAGGCCCAGTCTCCTAACGGGTTTAAAGGTCTTCTTTGGGATCTGTTATGAAAAACAAGCAATCAAGAAAAATGAAGAAAACGTAATGGTTCACACTAACGGTATGTTAGCTACACCATCGGCAAAGGAGAGGATCCCCGTATCGGGCAGCGAGACCCTCAACTAAGTAATCATGGGGAAACATAGTTCAAAGGCATCCCAACAAGATCTTTGGTTTGATCTCTCTTGGTTGGTTGTTTTGAAGCTTTTCAGATTTGTGTTCCTTCATGTTTTTTTTGCTGTTTGTATCCTAGTCTCTTTTCATTTTTCAATGAGAAGTCTTTGTTTCTCCTTGAAAAAAAAAGGAAATACTAGGCATTAAAAGAGATCTAAAGAGGATAGACCTAGTGACTAGAAGCTGAAAAAAACCAGGAGATACTGAAACAACTTGAAATCACCAATCTTCAAAAGCATACAACCAAACCTTAAAGACTAGTTAAGATGCAAGTTGAGGGCCCCAAACAAAAACCCATCTCAAAAGAACTGCAACACGGAGAACGGGCGAAAGACCTACTTGTGAAGAATAAACCAAAAATAAAAGTTGAAATACTGAGCAAACTAGGAATAAAGAGATTCAACAGTTAGAGATTGATAAGAAATTTCCTGCAACTGCAAACCACAAGCCTTGCCAAGAGAAGAAATTTTGGCTGGAATTTTGGGAGATAACTAAGAATTGACTGCTTCCCCAGACACAACATGACATGTTATTCTTATTCAATAACTTTTGGTTGATAAGAGATTTTTGATTATGAAATTAGGCTACATACAATAAGCTAATTTTGGTTTAAAAGAGATTTTTGAAAGCACTACAAAAGAAAACTTAAAAAAAGGATGAGAAATGAGTCAAACAAAAATAGAAAACTTTGGTCCGATTGACAACACGTTTGGTTCTGTTTTTTTGTTCTCATTTTTCACTCAAGGAGTTTACTTTTGTTTTTATAGAAGCCAAACTTTTGTTTGAAGTAGGTAAAGCCTATCACAAATAAGGATGAGAAACGAGTCAAATACTGCTAATAAGAAAACAAAAAAAAAAAGAAAACTTTGGCCCAATTGGTAAAAAAATTCCTTTCTCACTCGAGTAGTTTGTATCTTGAACATTATTCTTCATTTTAGTTACGACCTACCACAAATAAGGATGAGAAACAATTACCACTAATAAGAAAACAAAATAGAAAACTTTGGCTCAATTGATAACACTTTTGGTTATTTATTATTTCTTTTTTTTCACTCGAGGAGTTTGTATCTTGAACATTATTGTTCATTTTCATGAATAGAATACAAAAAATGTTCTTAACCCTACTTTTAATAAAAGTAGGTAAAGTAAAAGAAACAAATGGGTGGAAACAATGTTTATAAGCTTAATTTTCGAAACTAGATAATAAAATTAAAGGGTTATCAAATGAGACTTAAATGATAAAAAGATTTAATAAGGTGACAGTCCATTTGATTGTCTCACGGTAAGAGGCAACAAATAAATGCATAATAAAATACTATATTTAGAACATAATTATTATCGAAAACATATTCTTATTCACATAAAATTTCTAATTCTTGTTGATAATACTTAAAATTACAAATTAAAAGAATAATAAACCATACAAATTATGTTTTTTTTTTTTTTTTGAGAATCACAAATTATGTTATTTTTAGATATACTATACAAATCAAATTATTATTAATATAAAAAATTAAAGATATACCAAAAAGAAATCTACATCAAATAACTTAGAATAAAAATTGAAAACAATTGAACATATATTTATAGATAAATATTTTTTTTTAACAATTTGTGCACCAAAATAAAGACATTTGCATGATTGTTAGGCTTCTTCCTAAGCTAATTCTAGGTTATTTTTGTGGGCATTACGTTAGCTTATTAAAAAATATTGACAAGGCGCACAACGAAGGCAACGCCAGACACAAAATGGCAGTTATTCCTTCATGAGTCGCCTATGTTGAATCTACTAGTTTCTTTATTTGACCTTGTTTAGGATTCCTTCAGTCAGTATATGGCAAACGGGTGATGATCATGTGAACCTTGATTTATTTCTTCATTCATAAAAAGAAAAGAAATGGAAGTCTTTATTTTTCATCTGAGAGAATTGATTTTTTTTTTCCGGTCTTCTTTATGTACAATGGGGATGGAAGTCCTTCATTCAAGACATCATCCATTACTTTTCTTGGGTTTTTAGTGCCTTTTGTCTTACAAAGTGGCGTCTTGTTATACTTTCTTTATTTGATAATTTTTTTGCAACTTGAGTCGCAGTGATGTTCGTGGTCATCGGAGTGTTTCTCGTGTCAATCCTTTTTTCTTTGTTTGGTTTATTCCTCCTTTGGTGGAGACTTTGGCTTTTGCTTCGTTATGGAAATCAAAATTTTCAAATAAGGTTAAGGTTTTTACTTGGCATGTTCTCTGTTGGATAGTGTTTTGAAGAATGTTCCCTTCTTAATGGGGCACGTGTGTTGTAGATAATCTTGACCATCTTCTAGCACTATGAGATGGCGTCTAAGGCGTGTAACTGTTTACTTGTGGAGTTTGGTCTTGTTTTGGCTAGACCAAAAGATTGTAGAGGGATGATGTGGAATTGCTTATCTCTCCTTCCTTTGATCCCTCGCTTTTGAGTTATGTGAGAAATAAGAGTTGTTGTGGCAAGTTGGGGCGTGCATCATTTTGCGGGGATTTTTGGAAGAGAGAAATAATATAATCTTTAGAGGTGTTGAGATGTCTTTGAGCAATGTTTATAGACCCTCATTAAATTCTATGAAGGGTGTTCATTAAATTCTATGAAGGGTGGGTAAGTATTTCTAAATACTTACCCATCCTTATACACATTTTTACTTTTTTTTAGAAAAATTGGCTAAGTAAAAATGTGTGATTTTTTGTAGGGGGTGCCTTCCTTTTTGTGGGTTTTTTGTTTTGTATGTGCTAGTGTTCGTTCTCATATTCTTTCCTTCATTTTTCAATGAAAACTTCAATAAGAAACCTTAACTCATATTCTAAGGCAATAGGAGCAGATGAGTAGATACGATGTGAGAACGTATTGATAGCCTTTTGATCTTTTGGGAAATCGTAAGCAGTGCTACGGTATTTTGCCTCAAGATCGGGAGAATCTATGTGTGTTCCTTTCAAATTCTAGGGGAGATGAGATGTAAGCTGAATTGAGCATCAAGATTTTTATATTTTTATTCAAATTTCATTACGTATTTTTACTATTTTCCCCCCTTTTCCTTTTCCCTTTACTTTTTTTATAATATTTTTTCTATATTTTCAGGTCACTTCTCTTTAAACATTGTAGGATATCCTACACTTAGTTGAACTGTTAGGCAATTTGACAGAGATATTGAAGCCAGCCAGATAAACATTGGATGTACTTGATTAAGATTTACCTGATATTGTTTTTTCTATATCTAGGAATGAGTTTCCTTGACATCCAAATGTTGTAGGGGTGTGACAATAATCGAGGTGCCTGTAAGTTGGCTCCGACAGTCACCAATATAAAAAAAAAAGAAAATAATGTATCACCGATGTGTTTGAAGACATGAGATGTGACTATTGATCTGTCTTGCTTCTTTACTAATTCATGAACTTGTGATTTTGATAACATTTAGTTCTTGTCATTAACACCATTTACTTAAATGTTGACATGACGCTATTTACTTGAATATTGACATGCCACATTCTCGATGGATCATGCAGAAGTTTCAGGATGATCTAATTTTTGTTGAAACACTCGGTTAAAACAATTTTATTTGCTTTCCGTAGTTTGTATCTTTGAGTAAATAGTCTCTTTTAATCTATGAATAAAGTAAATAGTCAAGCAGGGACTTCTATTGTGCAAGAAATGTGCTGTTGGTTATTTTTCTAAAACTTACTCTTTCTCAACAGGTGCCTATGAAATCATATAGTCCATAACGCAAGGATGGATCTGAACCGATGTGGGAAGAAATTGCGTTGCGTTTGGTAGGAATGCGTCGACATAAAATTGTGAATATGGTAATGCTCGTTTCTCTGGAATATCGTATGCAGACTCGAAAAAGTTCATTTTGCTATTTGTTATTTGAACTCGAAAGTACTTTTATTTGTTGTTTTCTTAAAAAAATGTTTGTGTTTTGTGGATGCTGGGTTTGTGTTTTGGACTCTGGTTGTTGTGTTGCTTTATATTTGAATATCCCGTTTTTATACAAAAGGCTTTGGAATATCAGGATGATGTTGTTGGTGATGAGACCAGGGGACAGAATTGTACTTGTGATGATCATCATTTATGAAATAAAGTTGTTGAAGCTCATGTTCAAACTCATTTTTTCTTATTCATCATTGTATCTTGATGCATCATCTTTTATTTTTTTATTTTATTTTTTCATTTGCACATTTCTTGCCACCACAAAGAAGTTATGGGGCAAAGATTTGGATATTTAGTGAAAAGGGCCATCTAGTTCCTGCTACTATCGAGTATCGACTACTGAGGTTACAACATTAATTGAATAAGCAGAAGTGACTACTAGAACTAGATAATTGACTTCCTCAACTGAAGATGGAATGGTTTATTGATTCTCTTTATAACACAGCTACTTTAAAGATAGAATTTCCAGTACTTTCGGCTACATGAACTGCAACTAAACCTATTTTTCTTTCATTTCATTCTCTACGGTAATTAATGAATTTGAGTCTTACTAATAACTGCTACTAGGATAACAGTTTTAACTGAATCCTTTGCTTTTCATTCATTTGATCGATTCCTCACCCGAGAGATGGTTCTGTCTACCAATTAAGGTTATTACGGCAAGTAACTCTAAAAAATGTTGAACTGCTTAACAGCTAGTAGTCGTTAATTAATTATTTATATCATTCTCTTTACCTCAACTGAAGAAGGAATGCTTTCAGCTACGGCTATAGTATACTTAGAAACTGAAGAGAGAATCCTGTCTCTATTCTCTTATTCCTATTACTGCTACTAAACGTAAAGGATATTTCTTTCTATCTACCAATGTAACTAGAAAGATTGAATAAGAACAGCTACTAGTAGGATAACAGCTACTAAACAGCGTTGACACTAGGAACTCTTACTAGTAAACTGCTACTAAACGTATTGAATTTACAGCTGTTGTGGAATCTTTATTGGACTATCTAGGTAACTCTCCTTCTTTTCCCTATCTGTTCTACTCCTTCGGACCCTCAACTAAAGAAAAATGACAGTGAACCTCATTCTGCTACTCTATAAAGTGTGCCGTGAGTTAACTCCTTCTACGCCTACTACTTCTGCATGGCTTACTATTGTTGTTTCGGCCTGCTCCTACTATTGATTTATCATTGAGCCTCCTTCCGTTCTATTCAACCATTTCACCAGCGTAACACTACTATTACTTGTTTCACTACTCAAAATTCATTCATATGGATTATTCCCTTTAAGGTCTGCTACTGAAGCTAACTTACTATTGGCCTTTCATTCCGTAAGGGAAGGGGTATTGAACGGACTGTTGTAACTTCGGACTCTTCATTCTTACTTATGCATTTCACCTCTCTTGCTTACTCCCTTTCTACCTTCGGCACCTGGAGGAGCCTCAACTGAAGAGGAGAATGACTTACCTGCTACAGAAACTAAAGGAAGATCAACTATTGATTCATTTCCGGGAGATCCTTCTTCTTCGACGCCTGTAGTTGAATTTACTGCAAGAGCTACTAAACCAACCATCTTCTTCTGATGGAAAGCTTTCTTCTACTAAACCTTCTGATGGCCCTTCTACGAAGCCTGAAATATCATCTACTGCAACTAAAGAATAAACAGCTACTTTTTATATTGAATAACAAGTACTTTCATTTACTACTAGAAATAGAAACATAATTGACTACTCATTTTACGCAAAAAAGCATTTCCCGGGGAAGGATGGAATGCTAACCTAGGGCTTGAAATGATTAGCGATTGGTTAACGAATGGACTGATAGACGGACAGACCGACATAGCCTACTTTAGGTACCTAATGTATTACTTTTGGAGAGTTCTTTAGATTATTGATATATGATATGCTTCCTCCCATTCCCTCTATGGCAGGGAATGCTTTTCTTCCCCGACGATTCGACAACAAAAGGAGTTGTCGTCTGGCATCACCACTTGAAAAGCTCGTACCAAGTCAGTCTTCGTTGCCATACTCTGAGGCTAGTGTATCTGACATAGTAGAACTCCCTAAACAATAAAGAACGGGACCCCACTACCACTAATAGGGAAAGATCCCACTCTTTCCGGACCAACCACTGTATGCGTATCAGGAAATGTTGCTTCGGCTGCTTTTGCGGAGGGAGGAAGCGACTGCATCTTAAATAGGTAGAAGTCAAAGCACGACCCAAGCCCGTGAGGTGAGGTCGCGTGTCAAAGCAGCACAAATAGGAACTACATCCAGTACCGGGGACCAATGAGCAATATGCCCGGAGTCGTCTTTTTTTCATAAGAAAACTAGTACACGAAAGAGATAGTTATCCGATCGAGTAACGTATGGTACTGCCGAGCCATGTTCTTCACCACTCGTATAGTGGCCATGTGTTCTTCACTCGTATAATATGCGTACCCAACCAAGTCAAGGGCGTCAGGCGCAGGGGCTCTTGGTTGGCAAGACCAAGGATTGACGAACAAGAAGGATTGAGAATGCTATGCTGCAAAGCCATGAGATATACGATCAATCTGATTGATGAGTAAGATGACGAACACCAAAAAAAGTGACCTTACAATTACAAGTTTTGACTTCAAGGTGGGTCCGGCGAGAAAGAAAACAGCGTGTACGGACGGCTGCAACTTCAGTTGTTAGGAGGTGAGTTGTCAGTTAATCTCTACAGGAGGGAGTCAAGGAAAGAGTTCCCCCGATTGGCAAGGTATAAAATCTTAACCACTGCAAAGCGTGCACCAGACTTTAGCCCAGGGGCTTTAGATGAGAGAAATGCCCACAGGAGCGCCCTCACCTGGTAGGAGCCCACGCTAGCCAACAATGAGAAATGCCTTCCTCTTTTTGTTGATTTACGTGACGTAGTCTTATCCGATGAATGGCAGTGCACCATACTATACTTACCAAACTATGTTCTAAAGAAAGTCTGTTTTCTGGCAACATAGTCTGTTTTGAGCGCCCATAGATGGCGAACCTCTTGAACAGCTTCCAATTAATGATTTAGAGATCACCCTGGCTAGCCCTTATTAGTAAAGCTTCGGCCTTGCCTTTCGAATCGGCATCTTTTGATCGTTTCACTGTCATAATGGGAAAGATCCACTACACTGGCCCGAGAAGGTGTGTAAACGGTCACTCTATAACGAGAAGGTATCAATCTCCACGAGTGGATTAGATTAGTTGAGTGACTAGACTTAGTAGACTCTCTTTGATATCAATCACTTTGATAAGAAAAAGAAAATAGCAAAAAGAATAATCGAAGCAAGGGAAGCATTTTATATGCTCTTAAGATAGGATAGAAGCGTCAGACTGTAAAGGATCCGGGCTTAAGCTACAAAAAAGAGTTGTAGAGCTAACACCGTGGAAATGAATTAATATTAATTTAAGCCTGTCTCGGGTTCTCTATTGTACGGCGAAACTCGCTAATAATATAAATCTGTTTTCTCAGGAACCAGACCTACATGCACGAAGAAGAATATATATCTCAGGTCATATTCTTGTGTAACTTCTGTCGTCCCGTTCATTGTGGTTCCTCGGCCCTGCTAGCCATTTGCTTGCTCGAACTGTACACATTCAAAGAGGGGACAAGCTAAACAAGCAAGCCATCCAAGTTTATAGAGTCGGAAGTTCGAAAGAACTTTTAGGTTTCCCTGTGACTAACTTAGCACACTTCTGGTGGTAGCCATTGGGCTAAGTCTCCAAAAAGAGCCACTCACATATATAGATAGGCATTACGGAGGAGCTTCGCTTTCTGCTTCGGTTGGCGCGTTGCTGTAATGCAAAAAAGAATGAGATTAGTTCGGTCTTAAGTCTTTGGGTGAATGAATTTGGGTATCTACGTTTTCGTTATTGCCATCCCTTGCTTGGCAGCGGTGAGCTTGGTAGTAGCATAGGTCGATCCTCGGGCTGTTTTTTCAGGGCTGGAGCTTGATTCCCACTCCCAGTAGTCTTTCTTCAGTAAGAAGCTTGGAAAGTTGTCTTGAGTAAGCAGGAGCGTAGCGCTTATAAAGTGAAGGTGCAGGATGTGCTTCTTCCCTTTATAGCGGCTTCTGTCATTTTCACATAAATGTTGTAATAAATCCTATCTCTACTTCTGCTAACGAACGCTAGAATTGGGATATCGAGAAAGAGGGTAGACCGTAGAGGGTTCAACAAAGAAAAGCAAGAAAACGTAAGCCCAGCCTATACAAACCAAACAAGGGCTTACGTTTTTCAACTGCATCGTACCGTACGATGGGAGGGGTCCGTACCTCCTTTAGATATCTCGAGCCCCCGTGCTCCTAATGTCGAGCTAGAACAACAGCTACCGTGGAATCTG
>JBBMEF010000022.1:13473886-13499938 GCA_037832685.1 Sicyos baderoa
ATTTCCTTGATATAGTAGGAAAAAATGTCAACCAAATTTCAACAACAACAAATTTTTGGAAGCTACATTTTTTTCTAAATTTTAGTTTCTATAAATATAGATAAGTTGTAGATATCTAAGTAAGACGCATAATAAAATAGTTATTATAGACTTAAATTTCAAAAACCAAAAATAAAAAATGAAATATTTATCGGGAACGTTTTTAATATTTCATTTTTTTATTTTTTAAATTTTCAGTAAACAAAGAGTCAAAAGGTGTTAATGACCGCATATTAAAAAAGGCTGTAGTCATTTTGTACTAAAAAAAATAATAATAATGCTGTAAGACATCTTTTTTTTTTCGAAAATGTGTAAGACATCTTAATATTAATAAGATAAGTGAAATAATTAAAGTGAGTAAGACAAGAAATTTATATTATTTTAACAGAAGGGGCTGCCAAGACAAAAAAAATTCAATCATTTATTAAAAATTGATTTGGCCTAATTTTTGGGAGAGGTGTGAAGAAAAAAGTCAAGGGAGAATCTCACATTAATACCTTATTTTCATGATCTGCCCTATTTGTGTTTATTTAATTTGTTTGTCAAATTTACATTCATACCTTGTTTTATGGGATTTGGTCACAGCTCAACAAAACATACCCAAATGCCATACCCTACATTACTAGTATTGAGAATTGAAATCCAAATATGTCATCTTATTGCATTTTCTTGGCTTTTCATATGTTATAAGCGCTATGTTTTATTTTTGAAATCAAAATACTGTTCATGGATTAACGAAATTTAAATTTGTAACTTCTCGATTATAAATGTAAATTTAATTTTTGTTTTTAGTATAAATTGAAAAGAAGGAGATCAATAAACTTCACACATAGAGGACACAACTGCTCTCAAATAATATGAGAGCTTTTTTAAGATCGAATTCGTGATCGTATTGTATATTTTTAATACAAACTAAATAAAATTCATTTGATCATTTATAACTTTGATGAAACAAAAGAAATACATTTCTCTTAATTTTGTAATTCAACATCAATTATTTGAGGTAGGAAGCTTCAAAATCATAATTTCTTGGTATTCATGACTCTTTAAGCCAATTTTCGAGTAAGTAGTTACTATAAGTTGAATTCATCAGCTTATATACTTTAAGGCTCTTTTTGATCAATTAAGTCACTTCATAAAGTACACTTCTATCAAAAGGGACAGCGTTGCAGTGATATCTTGTATGATTGATTGGGTACGAAAATCTCTATCTTAATTAACGTTGAATTCAAAAAAAAAAATGAAATTACTTGGTATTTAATATAACGATGAATAATTATTCTTATCAAGTGAACTAGTTAATTAAATATCAAATCAAATTTGAATGGTTCAACTTTTTGTCTTGAGATCTTCATTTTTATAATTTATTAGGCGTGTCTTTTTAATTAATTCATTTGATTCGGTGTTTTTAAAATAAATAAAAATAATAATTTGAAACTATTTTTTTTAAAAGAAACAAAAAATAAAATCTTATTCTCTTTTCTTACAGTATCGAATATGAGTAAAACTTCCCTACCCAATAATAATTTGAAATTATTTTTTTTAAAAGAAACAAAAAATAAAATCTTGTTCTCTTTTCTTACCGTATTGAATATGAGTAAAACTTCCCTATCCATGGGTAGGGAAGTTTTACTCATTGAATACAGGAGTGTTCAAACAACTTTAAACTCAAATAATCCCAACCAATTCAATCCAATTTGATAGATTATGTTGGGTTGGATTAAGTACAATTTTAGATTGGGTTTTGGATTTGATTCAAAATCATAAAATATTCATGAGTTGGGTGAGGTTAAGGGTTGACCTAAAATTAACCTAACTTAACTCAATCAAACTTGATCAACCTGAAAATGATTACTTAGCTTAAAAAAAAATATTCATAACATAATTATATATGCGTATCTTTATTTAATTTAATTATTATAAATTTTTTGTTTTTCAAGATAAAATAATAGCCAAATTATGTAAAATATTTTTTGGTTGGTTTTAATTATTATATATTTATTTTATACGTGTCGAATTATGTCATCTATTTTTGTTGTTTAATTATCTATTTGTTTTATGTTTTGTAATGAGAGTTTTCTCAACCATGATTAATAGTGAACGATTTTTTATTGTAAATTTTAAATACTTAATATTTATATCCATTTATTTACCTTTATTGAAGAGATTGTATATCCATTAGAGATGTCCACGGGGCGGGACGAGACTGGGGAATGCCCTCCCCATCCCCATCCCCGCTAACAAAATCATTCACCATCCCCACGAAATTCACCGTTTTTTTTCGCGGGGATGGGGACGGAGATTCACCGCGGGGAAATGACGAGGATCGGGTTCCCCACGGTGAAAAATTCACCATTTTGTTTTTATTTTTTCCTTTTCTAATCTTAATTTTTATAAGTATTTTTAATAATATTTCCAAGTAGTTAATTTTTCATGAAAAATATACATTAATTTCAATTTGATAAATAATAATGATAAAAATTTTGCATTTGAATAAATATTTTTACAAACAAAATACTATATCTAAAGATTAAATTAATAAAAAGAGGGGAAAAAATATTTTTAAAAATAAAAATATAAAAATTAAATATAAACGGGACGGGGAAACGGGGATGGGGAATATAATGCATTCCCCATCCCCATTTAGGTTGCGGGGAATTTTTCATCCGCACTCACTCCCCCATTCACCGCCTAAACGGGGATTCACCGCCCCGTTCGGGGCGGGCCCCGGCCCCACGGTGAAAATTGACATCTCTAATATCCATTTATTTACCTTTATTTGAGAGATTGTATATGTACAATGTATGACTAATTTGATGAAAAGACTTTTGTATTTATAATCATAATTGGACCTGATCACCAAACTCAACTCAACTCAAAAATATACGAATTGGATTGAATTGGGTTGTCTCTTTGGTTGGATTAGGTTGGACTGACAAAATAATTCATCCGAAGATTTAGGTTAGATTGAAAATATTTCCCATCTTAACCCAATCCAATTTATATTCACCCCTAATTGAATGACAAAAAGATGGAATAAAAAACATGATAGAATGAGCAATTGAGAATTTGAAATGTTATTTTAATGGATTTGTGGTAGATAATCCAGAAGAATTAATGGTCACGTGATGCGATTAAGTTCATTTAAAAGAAGAAAAATTAATACGAAAAGAATGCGATGTCTTGACTTTTAGTACACCCAATTAACCAAGGCCTTTCTTTTAACAAAAAGATAATTTTGTTGAACTGCCATTGCAACTTGTTCTCAATTTTTTTTTTTTTTTAATTTAATGTTATTTCATTTGTTCATTGTTTCATTGTTTAGTCATTTTTTTTGGAATTGATACGTGCATTAAAGGCCAAGATGAATTTGTCCTATGCACTGTTTAGTTATCTGTTGTGAGAAATAAATAATTTTAAGGAAATTTGTTATGTATACCAACTTTAACGCTTTCTATTAAAATTATAGTATATTTTTATCTAAAATTCATTTATACTAAAATTTCAAATGATTGAACTCAATCGAACTCAATTAATAACTAGCGATTGAACTCAAACAGTTTGTTAAGTGATTGAGCTTAACTGATTGAGTTCAATTACTAGTTATTGATTGAGTTCAATCACTCAAAATTTTGGTATATGTGCAATTATTTTTAATTTTGTGCTATAGATGCAACTTTTTAACCTATTTTTGTTATACATAAAAAATCCCCTAATTTTAAGGTCTATATTTGATTTCTTTTTTTCTTTTATTTTCTACCAACAAACGTACTATATAGTATATTGTTTAGCGTTCACTTTATCCCAACAATAAAGTTTACCGCATAATAGTTTAATATGTTGCCATATAATATTTTTTTTTTTTTTTTTTTTTTTTTTTGAGGAATGCCATATAATAGTTAATTGTGTCAAAATTATCTTTTTTTAATTTTGGTTAGATTGCAAATTCAACCCCTAATACTAAGATAGCGTCTATTTAGAGTCTATACTTCAAAACCCACATTGACCTAATTCACTCATGTTGTTATATATTTGTTTTATAAATATTAATGAACTTTATTTTTTTTATTTTTTTTTAAAAAAAAAAAACAACTTCGCATTGGCATTAAAATTGATGGTAAAAGGAAGATGACAGTTCAATATCCATCTAGGAGTTCAAACTGAAATCGAAAAAACTTACATAATTAGTCAAATTCAATCAATTTCATTTAATTATAGTTGTGAGTATTGTATAAATTAATAAATAGTTGGTCAAATTGATATGAATAAACTTCGTTAATTTTAGTTTGGTTCTCAAGAAATTCGATTTTGGTATCAGTATTGAAATTTTCTTAAACCCACGTGTTGGTTCCAATGCCAATTTATACCAAAAAGAAACAACACATGCGGACAATCATCGATCATTATTGAGCTTTTCTTTTGCCTTAATGGGCTTCGTTTGAAATTGGGCTTTGAAATGTAAGATTCAGAGGGCCCAATTTTTCTCTGGGAAATTAGCCGGAAATGGAAGTTCGAACATAGCTGGGAAAATGCTAATAGTAGAAAAAGTGCATTAAATTAATGGATAACTTTAGATGAGATAATCTCAGTGAGAAAATTTGTTGAAATTTGTGAATATTATGGATGGAAAAAAAAAAGAAAGAAAAGACATAATTATGTTGGAGACCGAGCTGGTAGGATGATCAAAATTATAACTTTTTTTTTTTTTTTTTTTTTTTGGCGTTTATCGACCAAAGGTAATGGTAGTTGGCGAAGTGATAGAAGGCCAACATTTTAAGCAAATAAAGTATAATACAAAAAACAAAAAGATGAAACATTTTGACTCTTTTTCCAAAAAGCTAACCTCAAGTTACGTATTCAATAAATCTACGAGGAAAAGTGAAGAAATTAAATAACAATAAATTGATTAGTGAAAGTTACACGCAAAATCTCTTTGAAAAGAAACCATTACACATTGTCTTTTTTTCTTTTGTGAAATAAAACCAAGGTTAAATACAAATTTAGTGAAATCTATTACTTGAAAATTTCAACTACCGTCATTTTAAAAATATAAATGAATAAATTATTGGAACAATATAACAAAAACCTATTATATATATATAAACTCATACACACTAAACACCACCCTGAAATTCCATAGATTAAATTTGTACCTTGATCCTAAAAAGTTTTCCAACCCAAGCCTCATCTCAAACTCACATTGTCTAATCGCGTACATTTGAAGTCCAATGTAATAAAATACGTAAATTATACAAAATAATAAATATAGACTTGACTAACACTGATTTAGAAGCCTTAGTTCGTGAAATATAAACAAACCCATATGCCATAGCCTGATTTAATACACAAAATTTAGTCAATTTCTTCACCTCAAGTATCACAAATCTAACTTGCGAGTTACACCTGAATAAATAATGCGATTGGTTGATTCATCCTGTTAGACAGCCTAATATTATGTATAATACTTTTCTGGTTTTAAACCACAATCTATTTGATTTTAAATTTAAAAGATTAAAAAATAAAGTAAATAAAAATAGATTGTGGCCCATATTGAGCCACATAAGTGGACTTTATTTTATATATGATACCCGGACATGATGTAAAGATTTCTCCAAATTGTCTCTCTGCATCATCATCCACAATTGGTTAATATTTTTTACATTCAAAACCAATTCAAATATGGATAGAGAAAATAACACAATTCCCTCTGAAAAAACCCTACTGTTGTTTCATGTTTAGATTCCAAGTGTTAGCTACAAGTAACAACAAAGATGGAACTTCTTTGCATTTTATTCGAGTAGTCCAAGGTACATACATGTGTACCCATCACTACAGAAAGAATAAAGAACGTAAACAAAATAGAAGCAGCCAACTCTATGTATCTTTTTTTTCTTTTTTTTTTTTTTTGAATACAAGTACGTGGGAATCCCCGCTTACCTCACAATAATGGTAGTGAGGATAACAAAAGAAAAAGAAATTAACTAGACGTAGAATATGACTAAATCATCTACCTGCTGCAGCAAAGCAAAGGTTGTTCCCAGGACGGCGGATAAATGGCCCGGTACCGACTTGGGTTACCCTTCAAGAATCATCATCAGCACCACCCGTGTGTGCGAATGGCCTCGACTTTATAAGGCCTGCACAAAGAATGTTAAAATGTTGCATTGCATCCTAGAGGTTAATTTTAGTGTCACTGCTCCCAATCATCTATGGCTTCTTCCTTGGTGTGTGTGTGTGTGTAGTAGTTGTTAGAACCCCCCCATTAGTGAAGAATAAGATTAGCAAAGTCAGGCTCTCTATATCATTATATGCTGCTGTACAGAAATAGAAACGCACGGCCCGCCGCCACTGCCCAGGCTGAGGCCCATCATTGTGAACCATCAAAGAGTTGAATCATCGGGCCCATGGAACGTTGGGCCTCGGATTTTGAGACGCTTAGGCCCAATCTCCATAGAGGGAGGTAGCCTTTTGGGCTTTCCCATCATCTCATGCTGAATCCTTTCCCTCCTACGATTGTCGAGTTCATAGACGCGCTGTCTATTGATTAGTTTCTCATTGCTAAGTCTGTTGTGCTTCACAGATTTTATAGAGGGACTGGGAGTGGAACTCCCTCTGCTACACTTGTGAATTGCAACACTTCCTGCAGAGTCCTTATGAGCAGTGGCAGTAGTAGTAGTAGAAGGGCAGAATTTATAACGTGATTTGTCAGTTCCTCGGCAATCCGGTCGCGTTACTTGCTCCGAGTTGGCATTTGTTTGGAGTCTCTTCAGTCTTTTCCGGCCATCCTGCAATAAAGATAAATATATAACCCAAATTACGAATTGAAAATTATAGTACAACATAGCGGCGGGAAAACAAAGTTAATCTGAATAGACATTGCAATGATAGTGAAAGAGTTCTCTGTTTAGGTATCCAAACACCTACATATCTTGTAACACGCAGAAAATACCAACAACTCATCATTGAATTAATTACTTTCAGGGAATACACGCAAATAAGTCCCAAGCTCGGCTTTAAGGATATCGATTATGATAAGATTTTAAAACGGCTAACAGTACCTGGCCAGCAAAATGCTTTAAAGATGAGGCGTCGCTCCCAGTCTTTTTATCCAGCTTCAGCGGGCGACGCTTAACCCTAAATATCTCTGCATCAGAATCATCACTTTCTTGATCTACTAGAATCTTTACCTCCAATCTTCGTATATTGCCTGGAGATGAACTTGAGCAATTGTTACGCGATGATTCAGAAGACTGCTCAAAACTTGAATTTCTTTGAACCTGTTTGAGAAAACAATATCAATAATTACTCATTAATATATATATATATATATAAATATGGCATTGGTAATTCTGATCAAAAACTCACTGAGATGTACACAATGACGTAATGAAAATAGATAAGTTGAGCTAGAAATCAGATCTTACATGGCTAGTTGTGGACAATGTTGAACAAAGAGTTGATGCTTCACAAGAGAGAGAAGGTTCTGATGGTTCAGGTCTATGGTTTTCTGTGACACAACTTAGTGTAGGTTGGCTACTGGAACCACACTCATTTTCTCCCAAGCGACAAATAGCAGCAGCGGCAGTAGTCAATTCAGAATTCAACTGGACTTGTATCTTGCAATAAGGAATGTAACCATCTGAATCAGCTCGATTAAGTAAACTTAACAGGGGATAAGAATATATTTCTTCCGCATTATAAGCCTGCCCCTGAATTTCATCCAATACCCCACATTCCTGCTCAAACTTCTGAGCTGCGGACTCCATTTCTAAAATATCCTCACACAAGAAGAGTGTATGGTTGCTACCACATGAGAAGTTCAGAGACTCGATATCTGGTTCAGAAATCAAGTAATCAGTAACAACCAAAAGCATAAATCATAAAACGTGTTCTATAACATTACACTTGGAAAATGAATTAACTAGGACTTTAGACTACGGTTTTCTATTGGAATGCAACTTTTTTGTCATGAAGATTCGAGAGATGAACAGGGCCAAAGGCAGTGAACAAAAATATATTTGTGATTTCAAAATTCAACATGATGATGGCACAAAAAATATATTAAATCAGCAAGGGAGATGAGCATACCATGACGAAGACACACTGGATGTCCATAACAACTGCAGTTAATAAAAGATATATAGCAATCCCGTTTGCATAAGCTGCAAACGATGGTTCCATGGTAATTTGGTGAAATACCGGTGCATAATCTTGATTTCATCAAAGACCATCGAGCACGGTGCTGGAAGCGAATCATACTTACAAAAGAAGTCTTAACAGAATAATGAGAGTTCGACTCTGCAGTTGCAGGATGTGAATCTTCAAATTCTAAATTTGTGTAGAGAAGCATTGCTTCTTTACATAGAAGCTCTTCATGAGGAATTAGAGGCAGCCTGTTTAGAAGAGCATACCGCTGGCTAGCAACAGCTCCCAAGGGAAACCAATCACCCATTGCAAAGTTTACTGCTTCACCACAATTGAAGCCTGTGCATTTTAAGGGAGGGGGGAAATAAAAGGACGACAAATATTTAGCAATCATAATAAATAATGACTGAAAAGGCTTAGTTAAGGATGTCCTACCATGACTGAATCCAGCATGATAAGCTCTGGGGAAGGTAATTACAAACTCCCCAGGTTTCTGGACAGCTCTGTATACAGGCACCTCATGATCCAACAAAATATTTGGCGGAAAAAACGTTGTTTTTCCCAGAAGAACATCAAATGCTCCATCCTCTCCACCAGTTGATAAGATATTGCGATTGTATACATGCTCCCTGACCACATTTTCAAACTGCAAAGCTGCTTGACCAGGAATGCCATACCAAGTTTTAGATGCCCCACAATGATGATAGTTAATACTGCAACAAGTAAATAATTAACTTGGTGAAGGATAGCAAGAACAAGGTGACACTTAGTAGTTCAAAACTCTCAACATAAATCCAGTGGATGCCAACCAAAACAGACAAAAACATATACTATAGACCAAAAAATATATCTGATTTCTTAAAATGATAATATAAATACACCAACCTGTATAGATAATGATCCTCCACATGCCAAGCAAACATACTAAACAACATTCCAATATAAAGCATGGGGTCTGTTACTCCCTGTTATAGGTACCAAAAAATATCCATTAAAACATGAAATGCTGACATTTGATAATGCTTGATAATATAAAGTAAGCACCCTACCGGTATTGGAGTTTCCAAAAGGCGCAATATGGACTTGGGTAGCCGTGAAAGATTCTGGAACAAACGCAATATACAAGAATAAGCTAACATACATTTTAGGAGACAAACAAATCAACATGTCAAGATATCACTTCTAAGTTCTAAGACGGAAATTCTTTGTTTATTATATTTTTCTTTTAGAAAATGTTGCTGAAGTTCAGAGTTAAGTACAGAAGCATGCAATTAAATGTGGGTAGAGGGGAAGGATACAGTTGAAACCCACGGGATAAGGCTTTAGAAGTGCTATAAAATGCCTTTATCTATGAAAGAATGCTATAGAAAGATCAAAGACTTAAGAGTGAGAGATAGCGACAATTTTTTTATGGCAAACAACATGTTTACGATCATTTCAAGGTGAATCAACTTTTTCACAGAGATGAATAAGTCACAAACATCATAACTAATCAGTTCCTATATCCAGCTTCAGCGATGATCTATAAACATAAGGTTATTCAAAAGCTAACAAGCATAACATACACATGATTTCATCTCAACAATGCAGGTGATTCTCATTCTTAAACTGTTAAGCTTCTTCTTTTTTCCATTTAACACACAAAGAAAGAGAAAAACCTTCAAATTCCATTTACTAGTCCCAAGCTCATCCGATGGAGAAGATGAAAAGGCACTACCGTCAACATCGCAAGCATACTCAACACTTTCTGTCTTTCCACAAGAAATTTCGCGCCAAAATTCCTTTTCCAAATACGAGGCAGGTAGACATCCAGAACTACTATATCTACGAGCATATATCTTGTTCGCAATTTTTTCAAAATGGCGAAAAGTATAGTTCCTAAAATGACAGGTTACATGTTCAGTACCAAAGATATAACTAAAATTTCATGTGTATACAAAGAATGCTCACCTTCCACTCATGAAGAAGGTAACCTGATCCTCAGTATCCCACTCAGCAAAGCGAAAAGGTTGAACTCTCGTTGTAAATTTGAACCCTGGATTCTCCTTCATTAATACAGCCCCAGCAGGAACAGAGGCAGTCAGTGGGGAGACAATCTTGCATATGCCTGAAATTTAGTTCAGTTACCGAAAGTAAATATCAGTTAAATTACCATTAACAATTTAACACAAAAGATGATATTGTACTTGGAACTGGAGGGAATGACAAAAAGAAAATGATGTATAGAATCTACAACCAGTTGGTACCAAAAAGTATCCTCTTTTAAACAGCTATCTGGTAATCTCTTTGTCATTGGTCTAAGATTGGCATCATGCCTAGCTCTCAAGCTAGAATTCTCCAATAAATATATAATTGTATCATATCAAAAGAAATATATATATGTAGATAAAATTAGCTCTTAAATAGCTGAGTGATTATTGGAAATAATACAAAACAATGCATACAAGTCGTATAATACATACACATGCATATATATGTATATGTATATATGTACGCGAGAGAGTACTAATATTATGAGATATGTAGGAAAGATTAGTAGAATGAGTAAGGGTATAGTGGCAATTTGATAAGGGGTGTCTTGGTTATAAATAGGGCACTTAAAGAGGGATGGATCATTGAGGTATTAGGAAGAGAGATAGCCCTTTTGAATGGCTATAGTTTATTTTATTTTATTTTTTGAAACCAGAAAATTGGAGTTTCGCTCCACTATACCTGGGTTAACCATACCCATCCTTAGGCCAGGCATCGGAAGACATCGAAGGAAAGGAGACACAGGAGGTGCCTACAAATTAATATCACAAATGAGTCTCAAACCTTGGACCTTGAGGAGAGCACACTAACAAAACTCGAGCCTTCGACCACCGCACCACCCGTTTGAGACAATGGCTATACTTATATTGTCATCTCCCTTTGATATACCAATAGATTAATATCTTGTGTATTTGGTGACCCGGTACCAACAATTTACTTTAAAATGGAAAATAGAAGTTCTCGGCCATTAGTTAAACAGTGAAAACCACCCAACCCGGTATAATACAAATGTGCAGGTTGCTAGAAGAACAACTTCTACAAAGAATACTAGAAACCACATAGAAATTACTCAAAAGTTAACTATTGATGCTGTATGGTGAGGGTTTCAGATTAGGTGAACACCCATCTAGACTTATAACCTATAATTTTCTAACTCCATGGGTATTACTTATTAGGGATGGATATTCAAGTGAGCGTAAACTAGCCTAAATACTGGAAAAACCTACAAAGTAAACAAACTTTGCAGCTCTACAGGTGACTTGGTATATCGTCGAGAAATAAACCCAAAGATGCCAAAAGAAATCCATGTGATGCCTTGTAATGATGAGACAGTGCCAGACCAAATGATCTTTTGAACCTTCTCAATATATTTATCTTTTATACTAGTGATTGTCCTAGTCGATTTGCACACGCCTCAACTAATGTCATGGAACATACGGTCTAACCCTACAACATTTGGATGTCAAGGAAACCCGTAGAAAATTAATTCCTAAGTAATTAACCACCATAGATTGAACTCATCACTTCATAGTTCTCCAAGGCACTCTTGGCTACTAGGCCACTCCATGATGGTTAACTTTTCTCTATTTTCCTTACAAAAAAACAAGAACATAGTTGCTACAAATCTCACAAGAAAAGTGAGCAAATTGCAATCACGTTTTAAAATATTCTAATTGATCGTCCAAAACTAGTGTTGTACTCCATTCTTCGGATTAAAATAAAAGAAGAGGCTTATTTCATCCCATAAAACTGGATGGCTGCATATTTATCCATGATAATATTGTCATGCATAATCAAGTCAAGCTTTGAAGCTCAAACAAACTTAAAATCAAAAATCAAATAATGGTGACTGGCAAGGCATTTACAATCCAGGGGGAGGAAAGTATCTCACCATATTTTGAAGCTTCAGGAGCTATCTTGTGCAAATAGACCAAAGGATCCTCAAACTCCTCCTTTGACGGAGAATATACAGGGCATTCTGGAATCTTCTCTGTCCACTTTAAATCATCGTATGCAAACTTATCTACTCTCCTTTTCGAAAAGACATCCCTCTCATTCGACATGCCACTTGAACGAGAAAAAGTTTCTGCATTGCCACCAAGCAATCTCACACCACATGGAGACGAAGCCCTTAAAGCATCACCTCCACTTCTGTTCATCATTTTCTTGACAGCTGCAGTTTTGTTGGTAGTTTCAGAATCCGTTAACTGAAGCCTCTTGCGCTTCAGAAGAGCTAACCCATTTCGGTCCTCTCTCAATGAACAAATTCTTCCCTCCACCTGAAAAAAGCATCCAGTTATCATCTTACAAAGGAAACTAAAGGTTTATTAAACGAATAACAGTAATTAGTCCAAGCCCTCCTCAATCTATCAGAACATTGAAATTGAATGAAATTTGCAATAAATTAAAGAAGTAATGAGGTCCAAATTAGAAAGATACCATGAAAGTCAAAGAACCGTATCTAGGTGCCTAGGTCCGAGGTAACACGATTCATTTCCCTCAACAGAGTTTCACCGCCAGATCGTGTTCATCAATAATCTTAAATAAAAACAGCATGGTCCTACACAATCCATTAAGCCGAAATTTTGAAATATGCGACATAATTGCACTAATAACTCGCTGCCAAATATTTCAGGATAAATAGTGACGATGAGGAAGATGAAGATTTAGAACAATCACAAACAAGGAAACTGGTCAACGGAAACGGTAATACAGAAAAAACTCTAGGCAGAAATCCAACGACGACTTATCTACTCCAATCATACAAATTCGACGACCAGAAATCAACTCTTTGACCTCGTAAAAGAGAAAGGACAGGTGAAAACAAAGAACAAAAACATCTCTCAACAAAAATTACAAAAAACGATGCGAAACCAAAGCAATGTACTAGATCTGAAAAGTAAAACAGAAGAAGATGAATTCGTCAAGGTTCAAACAGAAAACGAAACAATTTCGAAATCCGCAAAAAATAACAAAATAATAACAATAAATCAAGAAAACAAACAAAAACCGAAATGCGTACCATCTCATCCCGGAGCTGCGTCTTATCCCTACACGCCTCCGTCTTCGTTCACCTCGCCGAAACAGCACAAGCGCAGAACGAAAAGAGACCAAACCGAAACCGAAACCCTAGATCACAATCAAGGCAGGAGCAGTCAAGCGCGAGGGCGAGAAGAGGAGGAGGCGGACCACATTCTCGAAAGAGGAAACAGAAGAAGAAGAAGAGGAAGAAGAAGAAGAAGAAGGAGAGTCAGATTCCGAGATCCAGAGGCTCCGGAGCGGAATCGGAGGAAAGCGAGGAGAGCACGCAAGCGGCAATAAAGAGAGAATCTCGGAGGCAGGCGGAAGGCGGCGGTGGTCGGAGGCCGGAAAGCGCTTTTCCGGCGAGAGGAAAAGGGGATTCACCGGCGATGAGAGAGAAAGAGAGAGAGAGAACAGTAGAAAATGAAAGAGGAGAAAAGGGAGCGAAAGGCTTAAAGAGGATAATTTATAGTTTTATACCTCAAGAAAACTAACCCCGCCCAATGAAATATTTATGTTATTATTATATATAATATATATATATATTAAATTTTATTTTATAGATTATTTTGGTTATATTATTTGTTAAAAATAATATTTGAGAAGAGAAGTGTGAAGGAAAGTGGTTGTTGTTATTGTTAGGTGGTTCATAGTTCAACCGAACTCCCCAAAACCCGAAACGCGTTTTTCTTCGCCCGAGTTTCTGTTAGCCCACCGTATTTTTTTTTTCTCTTTTTTACCCTTTTACCCCTCTATTTACTATACTATTTTTCTTTTCATTCTCCACTGTTTTTTTTCTTTTTTTTTTAATTCAACAATAAATATGGGTGAGGGGTAGAGGTGTCCAAAAAAACAGACAACGTGAGTATCCCGCACTACCCAGCTCAATCTCAAAGAGTTTGGTGGGATTATAATTCTATTTAAGGGTTATGATACGATTTTTAAATTTTCATTAGATTGAGTTGATTCTAAGGTTGACTAATTTTTTACTTGTTCAATATAATTCAACTCGAATTAAGGAATAGTATATATATATATATACGTATGTGTGTGTATGTGTGAGATGATAAATTAATTATTAAAATAGGTTCTTAGCATATTGATAAGTAACATGCAATAATCTAATTTTATAGAGTAAATTAAAACCACTCGAGAAATCAACCCAATTTGAATAAATTTAAGATTGAGTTGTTCTAAAACACATGATTGGACAGGTTGAAGGATTGACCAACCTGAAATTTTGAATTGATTATAAAAATCTATCTAACCCTATCTGTTAAACATGCAGAGGCTCTTACATGAAACTAGTGATTATAGGGTAGTAGTTCTCTAATCCTCCTATCACTTGAAATAGAGTGAAAAGCTAACACTAAGGAATGGTCAGTTGAAACATCATTTTACTTAGATTGTCTACCATGATTAGGTCAGCATCTCACCCTTACCCTCAATACTCTTTAACCCGCTCCAACCTGGATCATGTATAACATCAGTTAGGGATTATTTTCTTGGTATGGGATTCATTATTTAATTCAACATTTTTTGATGGTCCATTTTTCGTCTATAATTGATGTGTGGGCTATGATCCAAGCTATGAGTTTTAAGCTCCTTTCTCTTCTAACAAATTTATGACTTTTGCATTCATAATATATGTCTTAACTAGAGATATCTATCGAGCATGGCGAACAACACTATTCACATCATGAGTAGTTCAAATGTACAAATTATCACATTAGACAAACAAAGATTCAGCTTCACTCCTAGCAAATCAGCAAATAGCGAACAACACTATTCACAATACCCGCTCTAACTTGTCTTAAGAATTCTTTTATGATGTGGAAGTTCAAACAAAGCTGAACCCTAGAGCATACTCATGAATTCACAAAAAAACCTAAAGCTCCTTAATTACCGCAGGAATAAGGTAGAAAAATACTGAAAAATTGAAAGGAAACAACAAAATAAAAAAACACAAGTATTTACGTTGAAAAACTCCAAACTGAAGAAAAAATCACAGACAAAAAAAACTTCCACTATGTGAAAAAATATTACAATCACACAAAAGTTTATCCCCGACCTCAATTACAAAAAACACTCCTCAAAGCTTATACTAATTACAACGTTTGTAATCTAAAAAAAAAAGTTACAACGTTTGCTCGACTTTCGTATAAAAAAGATTTAGTAGAGTTGCTTAAAGTGATTATAATTGGGGTATCTTAAATCCAATACATTCACTCCTACTGAATGGGTCAGTAGCGCGGTTGTTTTATTGTTTGGTTGTAAACCAATTCAACACCAGTATCACGGGTTCGATCCCTTGAATTGGTATTGTAATTCCCCTCCCCAACTATATAACTCGACTTGGTCTTTAAAAAATTATGTAGTTGAAAATATATTTGACAATACATCAATAGATATAAAAGGTGTCTTCTTTTTTTTTACAAGGATAATAAGCTATTTGATCATATGGGTCGGCAGAGCTTTAAATGACGTAGTGAAAATATTTTACCTAAAAACAGCAGCTTCGTTAGTATGTTGTCAAAATTATATTAAACGAAAATAGGATAATTTATTATTAATTTTAAGTCTATATTGGGGAGGGGGCCACAAATTCTATTACTCTTAAATAAATGAGCTCTAAATATAGATTCTCATAATTGAATGTAACCTGATAGACAACATGAGCAGTTACTCAACGACATTAGTGTCATCCAACGACTAAGAAATCATAAATTCGAATCCTATTTAAATATTAAATTAAAATATATAAAAAAAATATATATTAATACAGATGGGTGAGAACTAAAAACTTAATTTATTCTAAAATATGTGCTATTTGCCAAACGATAAATATAAAAAACCATCTTAATAAGTAATTTAACACATGATTATCAGTAATGAATTATAGATAAATATATTATTAATAATCAATACGCTCATAAACTAAACACGAACACTATGTTCTTCTAACACTTGTTTGACGATAGACTTCATAAATGAGAAATATATATCGATTTCAGAAATCGAATTTGTAAGAAATAGATTAACACCAAAAGAAGATCGGTGTGTTGCTTTTATATATATTTTGAGGATGTGCTACATTAATGGTCGAGAATTTACAATCATCACTCTTATATTATATTTCGAGCACAATTTCTAAAATAATCCATCTACAACACATAACTTTTATCAGTGATATATTTCAACCAGCAATAATATGAGTATAGTCTATCAGTGATTGAACTCGACTAGTGATAAAACACAATTTTCTATCAATGATAGATTGAGTCTACCAATGATTGAATTCTATCATTAATATAACTTAACAAGTTATATAAATCAATGTAAATTCTTTACTATAAATCTTGGATGTAGTCGGAAAAAAACACACACAATAAAGTTTTTTTTTTTTTTGATAACACACACAATAAAGTTAATCACTAATTAATAAGACATACTAATAAACTAATAAAACAAATAAAAGAACCATCATGATCAAATACAAAGTGGTTTAATAATTAATACAACATTAATAGATATCTATCTTGATCAAATACATGTTTAAATTAAAGATGTATATAATTATCGTGAAATGATTTATTGGTTAAAGAAAATCTTAAAACATATAAGATGATAAGTTAATCTAAAATTAGAGATGTATATTTATTGAGTTAAAATTTATATCCGAATGGAATAACGAATCTTCGATTTCATAAAAATGAGAGAGTAATTAGAAGGAAAAAAACAATAATTGTTCACAACATGGGGATGGAGACGGATGAGAAATATGATCTCCATCTCCGATTCTCCACCCGCTCCTCATATATATTTTTTTATGAATAACTTCCTTATTTTCATTAACTAAGCACTCAAAATTGTGTCAATATTGGTTTTTTTTTTTTTTCAAAAAATACCGGTTCTCTTTTGTAATTTAGTATATATATATATTATGATAGACCAATTGTATTGGATAGACCAATTTTATAAAATAATTACAGATTTGGATAAATTTGAAAAAAATTGCATCCATAATCAAATATATAATATAAATAATATTTATTATATTGTATTATATATTAATTATTCAATATAAAAAATATTACTTTATACCCTATATTTGATTATGATTACTAAATTTTTTAAAATTTATCTAGTAAATATTTTATCTATTTGATTTATTTCTGCAAAATTCCCTGTACATTATTTGATAAAATGAAATTTATTGTAAATTTGTAGCTTATTTTACAAATTTGTTAGATATACATTATTAGTGCCCCTGTAACGTTTTGTATTTTTTAATAACTGTACTTTAATAGGCTGAACTAAAACAATGGTTTCAGTAGGCTTTTTTTTATTTGTTTTCTTTTTTACAAAAAAAAAAAAAAAGTTAATTGTCGGATCTTATTATTTGATAAAACATCAAAATTATAAGTTTTTCTTTTAGTATATATCAAAAATATAAGTTAAATTTTGGAAATCGATATTTGTCTCAATATAATAGTATTTACTTATTTGATTTTAGAGAACAAAAATTAAATTATTAAATATATATTTAAAATTGTGAAAAAATTCTCAGACAATTTGATCCTCATGAATTCCTAGTAGATAATTCTTACAAAAAAAAGAAAAAAAAAACAGTAAATTTTGTGAAGACGAGAAATAGAATTAGTAGTGTGGGTTGAGATGAAAAAGCCTTACTCGTCTCCATCGGCCCGGGGACATTTTCATCACTACGTTTCAAATATCGATGTTTTACTAATATCAAAAACTAAAATATATTATCAAATGGGTCAGTGGTACAATAATTCATTCTATTGTAAACTAATTTAACATTAGAATTACACGTTCAATCTCGATAATTGATATTTGTCTCCTTCCCTCGATATATGCTAAAAAAATATATATATTGTTTTATATGTAAAAGAATGTATTGAAAAAATAACACAAACTTGAAATCACAAATAAATAAAATACTCCCAAAAAAAAAAAAGTTAGAAAAAAAACGGAGTGAAGGGTAAAACAGTAAACTGGCATGACGGTACAATCGAAGTAACAGAGTAAGGCAAGAGAGAAGAAGAAAAGAAGTTATTCAATCTCCACCGTCCAGTCCCATCCAATTTCAACCGTCCAGATGCAATCCCACGTGAGCGTTTACGAAGGTTGAAGCGGGTGACCCGCAGAGGATCCATTCCCACCCACCTCGGCCAGAAAAAGTCGAATATGTCCATGTTAATTCACCAGTGTCCACGCAGATTCCGGGGGCAATATCGACAATAGTGGGGTTCCGTAAAGTGCGTGAGGTTTCTGGGAAAGAGTAGGCGCGTGGGCGAGTGGGAGAGCGTAACGTGGCGTAGCAGCTGAAGGAATAGGACACGTGGCGGAAGGATAAGGGGTGATTGGAGATTGATTGGCGGTGGGTGCCAGAAGAAACTAGCTGGCAGTTTAGTCGGAGGCGCCCACCGGATAACCGGTCCCACCGGGGGAGCTTTACTCGACGGAAAGAACGATGCTGTGCGGACCGACAACTGGCTGTACTGGTAAACTGTAACTCTTTTTTTTTTTTTTTTTCATTTTTATTGGTTGGTTGGCTTGGCCGTTTGGTATTTGTTACTTGGAGGTTGGCCTAATCATTATTATTGTTTTTTTATTATTATTATTATTATTATTTTTCTTTTCGGTCAGCGAAAATGAAGCCTTTCAACTTTGAAGAATTCAAACGTTTTTCTTGGTGTTTTCTATTTGGTCTTCGGCTTACCAAATATTTTCATTTGACTTTTACCTAATACTTAAATAAACAATAACTTATTTTATGTTTGAATCAGATTTTGGATAAGAAATTAATTTGATTTTGATATATAGGAGTTGGAAATAATATTTTGTTTGAATGTGGATTTGAAATGAATAGTTGTTTTTTAGTAGTTAAAATAGATGATTATAAATTATAGTAAAAAATGAGGAGTTATTTTGAACAATTATAAATGAATAATTAGAATTAAGTGATTATAAATGACGAGCTATTTTTAATAGTAAAAATAACGAGTTGTTTTTAGTAGTTATAACAAATTGTTTGGATGTGAGTTTTTGAAAAATAGTTAATAAATAGTCATTCTAAATCTTTCATAAATTTATTGAAAAGGTTGGTGACCTAGTGGTTTCATTGTTTAGTAGAAATCGAGTTCAACACCATGATCACAGATTCATCCCTATAATTGATACTTGTATTCATGTTGGATCAGTATGACAACCCTAGAGGGGTGAATAGGGTTTTTAAACTTTTATAAATTTTTTTGCTTAAAGTTGGCTCAATTAAACAAATGAACTTACTTCCTACTAAATAATCAATTTAACCAAGAATATCATATAAAGTAGATTAGAAATTATCATAAACCAATTTCAAGCGCCCTATTTAATTCTAATATTAAGATTGGTAGAGAATATCCCAATAAATTATACCAACCAAAATAAACATATAAGAACAATAAATAGGAAAGAGTCAGAGAAACGGACACTGTGATTTATAGTGGTTCGGCAAGCCTACTCCACTACCCAAGCGCCTCTTGGGATTTTCAAAAACTTTTTGCTTAACTCTTTCCACGGATTAGAGTCCAGCCGTAAACCGCCTATTTTACGAGTTCAAGAGCAAACTTGATCTTTTCCACGGCTCAAGATCAAACCGTTACAACGTTCCTTTTGCGGGTGCAAGAACAAACCCGATTTTTTCCACGGCTCAAGATCAAACCGTTACAACCTCTCTTAGTATGGATCAAGAGAAAACCGTACAATGATTTGGAAATGAAAGATCAAGATGAAGAAACTCTCTCAAAGAATGTATTTATAAATTTAACTATCACAAATCAATCCCTCACAATACAATAATTTCTCTCTCAAGAATAAAATAAATTGAAGACTTGAGAGCAACAATGAATGCTTCTTTATTTTGGAGGATTGAGAAATATGAAACTTGGTATATTCATTTGATGGAGAATGTGAAACTTAAATAGACACAAAGATACAAAGTTACCGTTAGACACCATCAATAATAATATTTAATAATCAAAGTTACCGTTAGACACAATCAATAATAATATTATAATATTAAAAAAGTTGCATTTAGACAAACACTTAAAAGTAATATAACATCATATAACTTTTTTTCGTTTTTGAGAAAGTTACCATTAGACACAATAAAGAATAATATTATAATATTCAAAAGTTGCATTTGGACAAACACATACAGTAATATAACAACTTATAACTTTCTTTCTATTTTAAGAAAGTTACCATTAGACACAATCTAAAAAATAATATAATAATGCACACTTTTCATTTTACTTTTTTTTTGACTTTTTAAAACACAAAAAAGTCTCATGTGTCAAAAATTCAAGCCTCCATATGTCGCTCTTAGATTGGCCAAATTTTGCTACGTCATCACATTGAGATTTACCATGTAAACTCATTTAGGCCATAACTTTTCCAATTCAACTTTGATTTAAGTAATTCAAAATAGATTTAAATTATTATTTCAAGCTCTACATAATTGATACTTCAAAACATTAAATTTGTTAGTAAATAAAATTCAAGTTTGTTATGATCAAAACAATAATTCATAATTAATTAAAATTAATTAATTTAAGATTGCCAAAAAACCAAAAATTCCATCTTCTCCCAATTTGTAATAAAAAAAGTTGGATAATCAATCGCATTACCTATCCAGGTTAAATATTTGTATTAATTGAACAATAATAAATATGTATAAATTACTTTATGAAAAAAAATATTTTGTATTATAATGCCCATCCCTAAAAATGTGAGAGAATTAGACTTTAGTTGTTTATGAACTACTTTTGGAGATTATTATTAAATTATATAAGAGAGTTTGTTTTAAGTAGCAATTTTTAATATATTTATTTAAATTTCTGAACTTCTAAACAATATTTAATATATGATAAAAATAAGTTAAGTTTCATTGTCTTTGGTCAATTTTTAGGATTTAGGATTTAGAGTTTGAAATGTTGTTTCTCAATTTTTTTTTGCATTGGAATCAAATTTTTTGATATATATTCTAAGATTTTGATATCTATATATTTTTTTGTTCATGACAAATTCCTAAATTTGTTTATGGTTTTTTTATTTTTATCAATATGTTAAAAATAAAACGTTTTAAATTATAAAAACTAAAATTGAAACTTATAAATTTTTGAACTTCGTTTTAAAAAAATATTAAAAGACTTATAAATCATTTATAAAAAGTTGAGAGAACATATATATTTTCTACGCAATTTTATTTTATTTTATTTTATTTTATTTTATTAACATAATAATTAATTTTTACAGTCCATTTATGTAACAAAATTTATCACACTTTTATGGAATTACTTCATTAAGAAAGGGTAGAGCATCAGTATAAATTGAGTGATTGTGATTCCACTTTATTTAAAGAGTTGTAAAAAGTAGTTAATTTGAATTAAAATTTATATAAAAAAGTCAACAAATATCATCAGTTGATCATAAGGTCATAAATACTCTCACTTTTAATTATTGTAACTTCAAAAAAAAGAAAAAAAGATTTAATTTCTTTTTTTGAGATCAAAAGATTTCATTTTTTTTTTGAGATCATAGATCAAAAGATTTAATTGAAGTATAAATGATATTATATCCGGCAGATTTACAAGGATTTTTAACTGTTGATGACGTTTTTTTTTTCTTTCTACATTTATTATATATGTCAAAGTGTGGAAGTAGCTCCACGAAAAAATAGTATTCGATAATCAACTTTTTTTTATTATTGTTTTCTTAAATTTAAATTTATTTTTACTCAATTTTTTTTTAATGTAAAGGTTAAAGGAAATGGACCACAAATCCTACAAAAAAAAATTAAAAATATCAATTTTTATGATCGAACTCATGACCATAATATTGAATTAAAATACTATCAAACCATAAGATTATAGATCACTAACCTTCTTAGTCACTAAAATTGTCTTTTTGTTTGCATAAAAAAACATTTGAATTATAAGAAATTTTAGAAACAAAAAAAAATAATGCTACTTTTAATTAATTTTTTTTTCAAAAAAAAAAAAACCGGTGTTCGTTAAGAAGAATAAGATGGACCGATCGCGTGAACGAATTAAGTTACGAAAAAGAAAAAACCAAATCCCAACTCCGCGAGTAGAATAAAACAGGCTACTCGCGCAATAGTAGAGAACACGTGTAGGTCAGTGCTTTGGAGCGAGAAGAGAGCGAGTTGGGAATGAAGAAACCGAGGAGCGCGTGGAGATTGTCAAATTGGCGGTTCTGGAAAGTTGTGGAATTGACGAAAAAGCCGGGAGAATGGTACGAAATCACATGAAGACCCTCCAAAACATTTCGGGGGCAAAGCGGATCTATTGGGAGACTCCCAAATTTCCTCTTTTTTTTTTAATAAATAAATATAAAAAAAACAAATTAATAAATGAATTATATAAATACTAATCTAATGGTGGGACCCGCTTCCGTTTTTTTAGGTTTTGCTTGAAATTTCGGAAACTATGATGTCTGATCTGACGGCCTGCCAAGATTCTGCATCCTTTTACCCGCTTCATCCACCGTCCGATCTTGCGCTTCTCTCTCCTTAAGCGAACGTGAAAGATTCCAAGGTCTGACCTCATACAATTTTCCATACACAAGATCATTTCTTTTAAAGATACAAAAATATCCTTTTTTTTCTTTTTTATTTTATTCATCTGGATTTTGGTTGAGTAAAATATAATTTGTCAATATGATTTTGAAAGAAAAAAATTAAAAAATTAAAATTTAATCCTTATAATTTGAAAAAAAAAAAGTTAAAATTTAATCTCTATAATTTTATAAAATCTAAAATATAATCAGGTAATCGTTGTATACTAAATTCATGAAAACTTATTATTCTTGTATAAATGATATAATTTTTTTGTTTTTGTTTTCAATTATATATGTTTTTTTATTATATTAATCACTTAACTAATAATTTATCATTAATATATCAAAATAATAATAATAATACCTCCTGAACTCATATTGACGTTAACTTATTTTTTCATTTTTTTTTAGTACAACCATTTGAATTTTTTTGATATCACCATTTGAACTTTTTTAAATTATAGGAATAAAATTTATTTTCTATATTTATATAACATAATGATTAATTCTAGTAATGTGGGATAAATTTGTAAGGTAACATTTACTTAAAAAAGTTAATAGCTTAATTACAAATTTCGCCTCCCATTTAATGAAAAGTAGTTCATATGATTTTTAAAATTATAATTTACTGTCTATGATTTAAAACATAATTTTATTATTCGTTGTAACATGTATAAATGAAGTGATCATTCAAAACCTTTTTGTTATTATGTTAAATAGTTGAGGTAATGAAAATTATGTTGTCTTAAAATATGCAATGTTGAATTGCTAATTTTTAATTGTTATTATGTTTTTTAATGATCAACTTTTTTTTTTTAGAACCATTAATCAACTAATTAACTATGTAATACTTAAATATTTTTCCTCTCACACGAATATGTACTATATTTTAAGTTTTTATTAAATTAAAAGACTAAGGGCATGTTTGGTTGTGAGAGGATGGGTTGGGTTGGGTTGGGTTGGGAAGAGAAGAGAAGATAAAGTGAAATAAGTTTATCTTTGGGGGGAAGAAAAGAAAAGATAAAATTATGTTTGATGTGATGGAAAGAGAATGATTGAAGTTTTTATTTAAATATAAAAATGAATATTTGATAGTTTTTTAATAATAAAGTTAGGTTTGATGTGATAGAAAGTGAATTGTTGAAGTTTTTATTTAAATAAAAAAATAAATATCGAGTAGTTTTTTAATATTTTAATATTTAAATAAAAACGTGGGACCCACGGATGGAGTTGGGTAAGAGTTGGATGAAGTTATGGAAGTCCATGGGACAAACATGGAATAGAAGTCAAGCCAAGTCAACTCCTCCTTTTGTCCATAGGGCAAACATGCCCTAAATTTAACTTTTAAAACTATATGGATAAAGATTGTAAAATGTAATGTTAAGATATTAATTTTGTCATTAATTTTTGTTTCCATGTTTATTCTATTTTAGTCACTCCATTTATGCTTTCTACATATTTTCTCTGCTTATTATTTAATGTGTGTATGTGTGTTTTTAAAAATCATTCAAAATCCTTAAAAAAAAAAATCCTTAAAAAAGAAACCTATACTAAAATGTTATGCACCACAATACATTCTACTTACTCAACATCATAGAATACCTTAATTAGTTAAAGAAGACTTAAGTATGCCTAAGACGATGGGTTCAATTCATGGTGATCACCTATCTAGGAATTAATTTCTTATTGGTTTCCTTGACATCTAAATATTGTAGGGTCAATAGGTATATCCTGTGACATTAGTCGAGGTGCGCGATTATTGGGGCTCCATCATGCTCACGTTGAAGAGTAGGATGTGGGCGTTCTTGAACTTGAAGGCGAGCTATGAAAATGAAACTCTTTCAAAACTGATCAAGAAATTTTGTGATTTTTCAATAAAACCGATAGAGTTTAGGTTTGATCCAAGCAACTAAATTAATTTATAAGTAAGTAATTCCATGAACTAAATTCATCATCTCTTAGTTATTTAAAATCATATTGACTAAATCACTCAAGAATGCTTCAAAAAAAAAAAAAAAACTAAATCACTCAAGATTGTTTATTCGCTACTAAATATAAACAAGAAATATTATTTTGTATACTTTATCAAACATGATATATTCTAATTTTTAATATTATATAAATTAATTCCAACTTTCTTCAAGTAAATTTTTTAACTTTATTCTAATTATGTGAACATAATATTTTCAAAGAAAACAAAATAAATTTATAATTGACTCTTTATTTTAAGAGAACAATTTAACCTCACCTAAATTTTGAAGCTTTCTTATGCAGATATATGAAAGTTATACTTTAATTTTCTTAAATTTCATCTTTCTATTTTTTAAGTTGGAGAATAATAAGATACACTTTTATTGAAGTACATAGATAAACTTCAAAGTTTAAGGACATGTTTGGCTTTGAAGAATGGGTTGAGTTGGGTTAGGTTAAGATGAGATGGAAAGAGAAGATAAGTGAGAGTAAATTTATGTTTGGTAGGAAGGGAAGAAAAGAAAAATGATAATAAATTTATGTTTGATGTAATGTAAAGTAAAGTGCTGGAATTATTGAGGACTTATAAATTTATGAGCCAAACATATAAAAATTGATTTTCTCTTCTCTTTCTAACCTAAATTGCTCTCTTATTTTAATACCAAATATTATAAGAACTATTTACTAAGAACAAAATAAAAATTGTTACTTGAAGTCAAAGTTATTTCAAAGGAGAAAGGAAAAGGCTGCCAAGTGTCTATTGTAGCTGAAGTACTTGAAGTCACATCAATCCTTTGTGTAGATGTAGACTCCTAACTATACAAAGTTAAGATCAAGCTTTCAAATAGTTAATGTGACCCTTTTTTAAGCAATCCAAACATTTCATTTTTGTTCATAAATTAACCCCCTAAAAAAATGTGGTGTTTCCAACCCTTTTTATTTTGGTTTTGATTCAATGAATCATTCCAACCATGATTTTTAATTGACTCAATTTAATATCAAATCATTCCAACTCAAAGTTGTAGCACACAATCAAATTTGGAATAGTGATCTCACACGATTAAGTTCATTGAATTCAATGTTGTCGTATTAATTATTATCCTTACTCTATATTATTTAAATACAACAAATTTCACTTTAACAAAAAAAAAAAAAAAAAAAAAAAAAAAAAAAAACCCAAAAACCTTAATACCA
>JBBMEF010000022.1:13507418-13521029 GCA_037832685.1 Sicyos baderoa
ATGCGAATTGTAAACTCTCGTTTACAAAATACCTAGATTAAAGTATAGAAATATTTACTTCTCTCGAAGCTAAATAGGGGAATCTCTCGATCCTCTCCCTGTACTTTTACATTCAGCAAATGGCTTTTGTTGTAAATTAACTTAGCGAATACTATTTTTGCTAATCCTGAATTAAAAATTAAATGAACAAGCGAATAATAAAAAATACTCAGAATTGAATAAATGAACTTTATAAATGTAACGTTTGAATAAAACAGTAGAATTTAAAATATGCGAAAAGCGATAAATAAAGCAGTAAAGTGCGAAAAGCTGTAAAGAAAGCAATAAAGAAAAAACAGTAAATAAAGCAATAAAGTGGCGAAACAAATATAAATAATGAATTTCTAGCGACTAAAGCTCCGAGAGTCGAGTTGGCTTCTTGTACGACAAGTCTCCTTAAAGGTACTATGGATTGATCTCTCAACTCTTTTCCAATCTCTTCAGATTCTTTCCGTCGACACTGTTTTAGTTCTATATTTCTTTCGTAGTTTCTTCGTCTTATGCATCTGCTTTTATAGGGAATAGGTTGAGTCCGCTTCTTTTGCTCCACGATCTCCACTTCGTCCCGCTAATCTCATCCGCTTGCACGACTCTTGGTTCTGGTGTGTCCTTGGTTGGATGTCTGCCACGTGCCTCTTTTGAGTTGGAATGTAATCTCTTGGTTTGCGTTCGCAAGAATATATAACAGCGAATACTGTTTCATCTCATAAACAATAACGTTAAATAATTCTAACCGTTTATAGAAAAATACACCTTCCTTACTCAGAACACCGAAAGGTTGTGAAGTTCGCGAACTTGTCTGGTTTCGAGCGAACTTTAACGAATTACTTATGAATTTCACTAACTTAATCAATGTTTCGCTATATAAATCCTTTCGCATTAGCGAGTTATCAACATCCTAGCGTCACCTCCTTCAACTTAAGCTTGATAAACACCTTGCAACCATTTTGCTACGTAACCTCTTTCCTTTGTCAAAGAGGAAGTAGACAAACCTTTAGCTATCGAATTAAAAGTAAAGCAAAGAGAAAACCCATATCTAGCTTTGATTATCTCCAAACTTGACTCGACGAGCCACGACACCAATTTTCGACAAATATTCAGAAGCATGCCAAGGAAAAAAATAGGGACACGTGGCTTCAACAGAACTGGGTTGGTCTTACCACCTTCTCGATCCAACCGAGTTGCTACTTTGAACCAAGAACCAAACTGAACCGATAAGGTCAGTAGTTTGAGTCGGATTATGAACTAGGAGTAGACAGCCCTAACTTTTGACAAGAGTAGCTTTTTGACAAAATCTCGAGATGTACCCCTAAATTCGCCATTCGCCTCCTCTTTATCGTTCGTTCAAAATCTGTCATGTATCTCGAGGAACACGTGCATCTTCTTGCCAATGATTTTCTCACCCACAAGCAAAACCTCTACGGGAACCGCGGTAGACTACAACTTTGCACATCCTAGCGTCACCTCCTTCAACTTAAGCTTGATAGACACTTCGCAACCATTTTGCTATGCAACCTCTTTCCTTTGTCAAAGAGGAAGTAGACTAACCTTTAGCTATCGAATTAAAAGTAAAGCAAAAAGAAAACCCATATCTAGCTTTGATTCTCTCCAAACTTGACTCGACGAGCCACGACACCAACTTCCGACAAGTATTTAGAAGCATGCCAAGGAAAAACATTAGGACACTTGGCTTCAACAGAACTAGGTTGGTCCAACCACCTTCTCGATTCAACCGAGTTGCTACTTTGAACCAAGAACCAAACTGAACCGATAAGGTCGATGGTTTGAGTCGGATTATGAACTAGGAGTAGACAACCCTAACTTCTGACAAGAGTAGATTTTTGACAAAATATCGAGATGTACCCCTAAATTCGCCATTTGCCTCCTCTTATCGTTCGTTCAAAATCTGTCATGTATCTCGAGGAACACGTGCATCTTCTTGCCAATGATTTTCTCACCCACAAGCAAAACCTCTACGGGCACCGCGCTAGACTACAACTTTGCACATCCTAGCGTCACCTCCTTCAACTTAAGCTTGATAGACACCTTGCAACCATTTTGCTACGTAACCTCTTTCCTTTGTCAAAGAGGAAGTAGACTAACCTTTAACTACCGAATTAAAAGTAAAGCAAAGAAAAAACCCAAATCTAGCTTTGAGTATCTCCAAACTTGACTCGACGAGCCTCGACACCAACTCCCAACAAGTTCCACTAAACAACTACAAGAAACTCTTTAGAATTGCCCACAATACGCTCCAAAGAGAGTTTAGAGAGGGAGAGTCTCTCAAGAAAAGATAGAGATTACAAATACCAATTTTAGGGATCTGACCGACCCTAACCTAGAATGAATTAACATCAAACTAGCCGATAACCAATCGCACCACCCACCACACCAAATATTAATTTCATAAAAAAGAAAAAAACTCAAAAATTTGTGGGTGTGGATTAATTTCAATTTTTAAACATGGTGGCTCATTCCAACCCTTACGAACTACGAAGCTTACGAAAATGGCTTCTCTGTTGTCTTCTTCGCAGCGTACCGTCTTCTTCTCTGCAAACCCTAAATTCCCACTCTTCCCCCCTCTCCCGACCACTTCCATTCCATCATTTCTCTCCTTCAAACAGTCCGAACCCCTCCGATTCCCCTCCCTTCGCCTGAGCTCCTCTCTCTCCGACGCCGCATCCTCCGGCGACAACGACGCCGCCGCTTCTCTCCCCAACATCCCCGACGAGTGGGGAGAAGTATCCGAGCCGGATCCCGACTCTTCCTTCTCCAGATTCTCCGAGTTCGATCCGCCCAAGGAAGACGACGAGTGGGGCGGGGATGCCTATGCCGGCGCTGCTAATGGAAAGGCTCCCGCGCTTGAGGAGATTGTGGACGATAAGCTTCCTGATCTGAAGAGATGCTTGGTCGATACGGTTTACGGGACCGAGTTTGGATTTAGGGCTGGAGTCGAGGAAAGGGCTGAGGTTTTGGAGATTGTGAACCAGTTGGAGGCGGCGAACCCGAATCCGGCGTCCGTGGAGGCCTCTAAACTTCTCGATGGTAACTGGATTCTACTGTAAGTTTTTATTTATCTATAATCTGAGATTCCTAATTAGCAAATCTATAGAATTAAATTCGTTATCGAGCTCGATTCCGGATTAAATGGAGTTTGGTTGGTAACATTGGAAGAACAATGTTGAATGTTGGTTTGGTTGTGAATTAGGTACACTGCATTTTCTGAGCTGGTGCCACTTCTAGCATTAGGAACATTGCCATTGGTGAAAGTGGAGAAGATTACTCAAGAAATTGATTCCAATGCGCTTACTATTGTGAACTCCACCACTCTGTCCAGCCCATTTACCACATTTTCTTTCAGTGCTTCAGCTTCTTTTGAAGTTCGGTCTCCTTCGAGGATACAGGTGCTCTTACTACATAATTTATCACATTAAACTTCCCAAGGTGTTAGGTTCAATCCGTAGTGACTACTTACTTAGGAATTAATTTCCTACGAGTTTCCTTGACATCCTAATGTTGTAGGGTCAAGCGGTATGTTCTGTGACATTAAGGCCCCTTTTGATAACTATTTGGTTTTTTGTTTTTGGTTTTTGAAATTTAAGTCTATTCTCACTCAAATTTCCTACAATGTGTTACACCCTTCCTATTATATATCCATCTTTCCTTAAGAAAGTAGGAGAATACTAATTACTAACCAACTTTTAAAAACAAAAACAAACTTTTGAAAGCTACTTTTTTTTGTGTTCTCATACTTTCTTAAGGAAAGATGGATATATTATTTGGAACACATTGTAAGAAATTTGGGTGAGAATAGGCTTAAATTTCAAAAACAAAAAACAAAAAACCAAATGGTTATCAAACGGGGCCCAAACTTCCCAAGTGTTTCTTTCTTTTCCTAGCTTTATGTTCTGTGTTTTTCATTTTTGGCTCTACTATTTTGTTGTTCCTCGTTAAGGAAAAAGTATATATATATATATATATCTCTTACCTTTTGTTTGTCCCGTTTGTTGCAATGAAAAGAAATCAAATGCATTTTCTCTATATTGTCTTTTTACTTATGAATGTAATCTTATCATTTATGTCATCTAAACGAAGAAGGCAATAAATTCCTTAAAGTGTGAAACAAGAAACATTTCAGAGAATTCTTTTAGAAAAGGGGCAAGAAATGGAAAAAACCTTGTTTCCAAAAAGATTAGGCAAAGAATTGGGATTGGGATTTGCTTGATTGATTCTCAACAAACTAGGCGAGTGCGAGTGGTGTTTACATTTGTGGGTTGTAGTGGACGCGCCTTCTCCACTTCAATCTTTCTGTAACAATCAAGTTTTGGGGATAAGAATATAAGAATATTTAATTAAAAGGTATTTTGGGTAATACCTTTTGCTAGGCTTATGTTAAGAACACAAGATAGAAATAATGAAATATATTCCAATATTGTAATAGCCTTCTGAGAGGGTTTATCTCTCATATCTCACTGTGGATTATTCCACTAAAATGATCTATCTATAACCAAGATTCCTTATCTAGTAACCAATATGCTAATATATTACTAATCTCTCACATATAACTCATACAAGTACTCTTACAGCTTAATAATCTTAGAACTTGCCTATGCTTGTCATATTTGAAACTTGAACTAATAGTTTGTTTTAGATAAGTTACAATTTCATTGATGTATGAAATTGTAAAAGAAGATAGAATCTCAGGGAGGATACTATAAAATACGTCTCCATTTCCATAGTAGTGGTATAACTACAGTAATGAATGAGTGAAATACATTTACGCCAAATGAAATGCAGACTTTTAATTTCTTTGATCCAAATGGGGCATTGAAGTGGTTGGAAGCTGTTTTGACCCTGTGGGTTGGGATCTGGAAGTTGTGCTTCAGCCTGCCCGTTCCAAGTAGGGATTGGCCTTTGGGCCTTGGACGAAGGCCTGAGGTCTACCTAGACCTAGAGTTGGATGAAACCGATTTCACAGAGCAGTGTGACCTCCCATTCCTATCGGTGGAAGGATTACGGGCCCAATTAAAACCCGCCGTGTAGTCCTCAGCCTAACAAAAGAAAAAAAAAATCTTCTTGATTATGATTATTGGATGTCAAAATGAATTTTTATTGAACATGTGTTAATGTATGTGCCAACAATCTTAATGCTACTCTCTTTGCTTTGAGGAGGATTTTAAATCTGACTGGTTTTCATTAAATTATGTTCAGGTTCGATTCAAAGAAGGTATTCTGCAACCTCCTGAGATTAAGTCAAGTCTTGATCTTCCCGAAAATATAGATATATTTGGACAGAGAGTTAACTTAGCTCCCGTCCAACAAACTCTTAATCCAATACAGCAATCAATAGCAAGTCTGTTCCAGGTTATTTCTGGTCAGCCTCCCCTCAAGATTCCCATCCCGGGTGATCGCAATAGTTCCTGGCTACTTATTACATACCTCGATGAAGATCTTCGAATCTCAAGGGGCGATGGTGGTCTTTTTATTCTTGTTAAAGAAGGGAGTGCTCTTCTTGATCAGTGAAACCAGGTACTTTCTGCAGTGATACAAAAATGCACCAGTCTGTTATGTACTTGTTTAATTCTTTAGTATAAAGTTATGCAACACTACTTTCTTTATGAGTATAATAAGAAGATATATTGATCATTCTCGTACCCCCATTACCCCCATTGCGAATTTCCAATATGCGAAGGGGAATTAGAAAAAAGAAAGATGAATCGGTTAGGATCTCACAATTGACCCATATTGGAAAAGTGGAGTCCAACAAGCATTTAAAAGAGATATGGGGTACTCTCTCTGTGTCAATTGGTTTTGAGGTGGAAACTCATATTATCTTAGAATCAAGCATAATTTCAAAATTATGTAATAAATGTGCAAGCATGTTCTGTTATTTGGCTGTTCTTTAGAAATGCTGAAAGTTCCTCTGCAAGATTAATCAGATAGAAAATCAGATATTCTGATTACTATCAAATGAAAAGGCTTAGATTGGCATGATTAGAGAGGTCCAAGTCTCTACCAAAATGTTTTACAATTTCCTAAACCCTAAATCCCACATGTCTCCTCTTATCACTCTCCAACATAACTTAAAAAAAGAAAAAATTATTATCGATATATGGACATCGCTTGACTCTACAACATTTAGATGTCAATCTATAAGAATCTAATTCTTAGGTAAGTTGTCATCATAGATTTAACTTATCACCTCTTAGTTACTCACAATTGCAATACTTTTTTTTGTTTTGGTAAGGAATTGAACCAATATCATAAAGTTAAAGGTAAGTTCGATAACTAATAGGTTATGAGTTGGAATTCTCAATCTCTAATATTCTTAAAAAAAAAACTCAACTTGGTTCTGTTGTTCTATCATTTAACTGCAATGTCTATTCAAATTGAGGAAAAAATGTTTGTTTCATCCCACTATGTAAATGCTCCAAATAATAATATGGGATATGACTAGTTTGTCTATAAAACTATATTTCTTAAAATGCTTTTAAAATGTTTTCTAAATTTTGTCTCTGATTTCCTTTTCTAAGAAAAGGAGGTGGAGGTTGCAAAATGGGTATTCATTGGAAAATTATTTAGTTTTAAGTTGATAATATAAGTGTCTATTTTTCAAAAAAATAAAAATAAAACAAAAGTTTATAAACAAAGTAAATCTGATCATCAAATTTAATTGCTTTCATAGGACTTTTACTTTTCCTTAGAAAACTCTTCATGTCCAAATTTAATTTATTGATCATTAGTTCATCAAGTTTCATGTTGTCCAAACCTTTTGGTTGGCATATATAATATGTATATTTTTATAATAATAAAAGGACTCCTGAATTATTTCATCAAAAATGATATTTCTTGAAGTCTTAAGAACTTTGTGATTGTAGCCATTTTTTGACGTATTGAATATGTTAATAATGGAGAGATTCAATGAACTTCTATAGATCAATTGCATTTTTTTTTTGTAATTAAAATTTTAAGATCGGTTTAATTAGTATTTATTGATAATTATTTTATTTTTTTAATTAAAGTTCCATCAATTACTCCAACTACAAGTTTCTTACTTTGATATTTAAACTTTGTTTTTAAAAATTAAATCAAAATTTGAAAACTCATATGCTATTGAGAGTTTGAGAGGAGAGGAAGAAGTTGGCTCCATTGGTGAAGGAAAGTTTTCATTATAACAAAACGGTGGATATTGATATTTGATTCTTATATTATTTGAGGATAGTAGTGTCATATATATAGGGTTTGTTGACACTCTCCTCTAATATATGTACTAAAAAGAAAAGGTTTTAATTTTTGAAATTTGGTCTGAATTTAAATACTTTACGAAGAATATTGGTAGAGAATTTGAGCGAAAATAAATTTAAATAAAAAAAAAACATTAAATTTTGATGAGAAGAAATGAATTTCAAAAAGTAGTTGACAACATAACTCGCAACGGAACAGTACACGTCGGCATTTAAAAGACGTGCGACTTTGTCACGAAATTCCCGCCTTTTGTTTCGGAATTTTCTTTTTGGAATTATATTTTCCGGAAAATTTGAATAAAAACTAATTAATTCCAAAAATTGTTTTATTTCTCCAAAAGCAATCCAAAAATTGTTTGTGAAAGGGTTCGTTGTTTTCATAAATTGTTGAATGTTTATGAAAATAATTTATGGATCCGAATTTTCAGTGAATTAGTATAGAGTCACGGGCGATTCGGTCGATCCACCGAAGCAGGAGGAAGAACAACGACATTGATGCACGTTGCGGATTCGTCCGATCTCGATCTCGATCTCATAATCCGTTCACAAAAGAAACGAATCGCAAATTTCACAGTTCTGAATGATTTCAATTTTCCAGGTCTTGTTCTTGTTCCAGTGATTGGATTCGATTTCATTTCAATTCATATTCTACTGAAGAAGAAGACGAAGAAGAAGAACTGGAGGTAATCTGCTAATTGAATCCTGATTTTCATTCCTTAGGTTTTGGTTTGAGATTTGGAATTCAAGCTCTGTTGCGAGCCGAGATCTATTAGAAGGAGCCGGTTTCAATTTCGATTTAGATTTAATTTTCAAGGAATTAGGGATTTGTTTAACATGAGCGACAAGCAACCGATTAAGTTAGACGACGAACAGATTGCCGAGTTGAGGGAGATCTTCCGGTCGTTTGATCGCAACAACGACGGGAGTTTGACTCAACTCGAACTCGGATCGCTCCTACGGTCACTTGGTTTGAAGCCGAGTCCGGATCAGCTTGAGAGCTTGATAATGAAGACCGACACGAACAGCAATGGATTAGTGGAATTCTCTGAGTTTGTGGCTCTGGTGGAGCCGGAGCTCATATCGGCCAAGTGCCCTTACACTGAGGATCAATTGAGGCAGTTGTTTAGGATGTTTGATAGAGATGGGAATGGATTCATCACCGCTGCCGAGCTGGCTCACTCCATGGCCAAACTCGGCCACGCTCTCACCGCGGAGGAGCTCACCGGGATGATTCGGGAAGCTGATACTGACGGCGATGGCAGAATCAATTTTCAGGAGTTCTCTCAGGCTATTACTTCTGCTGCATTTGATAATTCCTGGGCTTGATTACTTTTCTGGTAAATTTCTCTCTCTCTCTCTCTGTATCATATGAAATTTGATGTATTTTTCTTTCAATTTAGAGTGATAGGAAGACATATAAAAGTACTTCTGAATTCACTTGTGTTTGTTTAGATTGAGTTTAGAAAGTGAAGCCATACATATTTGCTATGCAGGTTTGCTATATTTGTGTCAATACTAGGAATGATATAACTTAGATTATACTAATCTAGACTTTGAAAGCCATATCATTAGTTGCTCATTAAATATCATCAATAATCAACTCTTATATTGAATATAGACTACTAAACCTTCATAATCAAAATGGAATATACAGAGGCTTCAAGCATATGAACTCGAGTATTAACCATTATGGAGTGGCTCAATTGGTCAAAGAGGGCTTTAGGATGCATAAGGTGACGAGTTCAATCCATGGTGACCACCTACCTAGGAATTAATTTCCTATGGATTCCTTGGCATTCGAATGTCGTAGGGTCAGACGGTATGTCCCGTGACATTAGTCGATGTGCACGAAATCTGGCCCGGGTATTCGGTCTTTGATCTTCAATGTTCAGAGTTGATTCTTATTGAGACCCTTTCTTATTTACTGCGTTGGGCTTAGTAGTATTATCTTTTTCAACATTCTACAAGTGTGTTTCTGTCTATTTGTTGATTTTTTTGTTAAATTCTTCATGTGGGGTTTTTATTCTATAAAAAGTGGTGGATATTGAAAAGGTAAATACAAGGTCCTTAAGATCAATGAAGAAAACTATGCTGCTCTGTTTTATTTTGCAGAGGTCACCTAATCTACACATAATAAAGTGAATTCTCTTGAGGAAGATAAGATCACAGGCCTACCATATCGCTCTTCCCCCATACAAAGTATATATACCCTTTTAAGTTCTTCTACATTTACTTTAATTTTCTTTTCTCTTTTTAGTTCCATCATTGACGATGAGGGATTGGATCATCCACCTTTGCAATGGTAATTAGCTTTTTAACTATTGAGCTGTGCTTGGATTAAAACTTTGATTCTCTTCTCTTCTCATGGCAGCTTATGCATTATGCTTAATTTAATCCCACTATATCTAGTTGTATAAGTGTGTCCCTCCAACTAATTCTCATATGTAGAAACTATCTTTCTATTTTTTTAGAGTATTACATGACTTGAGATGAGAGATTCTCAAACATGACTTCTTAGAATAGGGAAGGTTGTTTTAAGTACTAAGATATTCTCATGTTGGTTCTATGGTAATGCCAACAAGAGCAATAGCTCAACGACATTAATGTATGCTTAAGAATTAAGAGGTTATGAGTTTGATCTCTCATTCTGTTATTGAACTAAAAATGTTGGTTCTGTGTTACTCCCTTTCTTCACCACCCTCTTGTTTTGCAACATGTGGACTAATGGTAACCTATTTTCATTTGTGATTCTTGACTACATTTGAAAGTTAGAGCAAGTTTGTAACTGAATTTGGAATAGTCAAAATGACATTACAAAAGTAATTTTGGTTATTTCAAAATCACTCTCAAACATGCCATCGAATAGAAAACTAAAAAACGCCGTAAAATACGTCGAGAAGAAGCAAATTATATTTGATTAGTGTTTGTTTGATCATCCATCCATTTTTGTAATATGGTCAATGTGAATAATGTTAGCATTGTTATAAACCTCTGCCAACAAAATTTGAGAATGAAAAACTAATTAATGTGGTTGTAAATCTTTTTGCAGTGACTGAAAAACAAACAGCAAATTGGTTTATTTGGAGGGCAAACTGTGGTACCAGCATGGCCATCATCATGTCAAGAAATTGAAAATGGTAATTTTGGGTTAAGTTCAAATGTTTATTTATAGTTTGAATCTACAAATTTTGGGCTGTTTATAAAGTTGGAGTCCAAACCAAGCACTGGGACTTTTGTGAAGGATTTTTAGTTCCAATTCCAGTTTCAATGTGGTATGGTGATAGTTTGATGCTGTCATGTGTTTTTTCTTTCCCTTTTGGAGGTTCTGTTTAATTTCATTTTAGTCATTCCCAACAATTTTTTTTAATCTTAGAACATTTTGAAATCTCTGTTATTTGATGATTATGCAATAATTGTTGAGTGTTTTCAAGGCATATTTGAGGTGACAAATTTCTTGTTTGTTTAGAGAGAAGACACGATTAGAAGATGTTGTTTAGGTTAAAGATTTACATAATTGACTATAATTCTCGTAAATAGAGAGAAACGAACGCATAAAATAAAATGTAAGATTAAGCACAAAAGAGGTCTTTAGTTGATAAATAACTTAGGCCCATTCTTAAACACAAAAACATGTTTTTTTTTTAAAGTAATTTTCAAAATTTGTTTTGTTTTTACAATTTGGTTAGGAATTCAAATGTTTCATACAGTGAGATTTATTTTTAAAAACCAAATAATGATAAAATCGACCTTATATTTAATTATATTTTTGAGAGAATGATAAATGAGGGAGGTAGCAAATTCAATATTTTGTTTTTTTAAGTATAAATTGGAGGAGAGAGACTACAAACCATACATAGATAGTACACTATTTTCAAATAAATAATTAATTATTTAATATGCGATCACTTATAAATTAACTTTAGGGTTTTTGAACACAAAGCCAACCCATGAAGGTTTTATTTCTCAATATATTTGCAATAGGCTCATGTTTCTAAGAAACCATTTAAATTCTTAACCAAATTAATAATAATTGTAGATACCATATTTTGGTGTTTTTTTTTGTTTTTTTTAAATTTTTGTAAATTTTTATTTTTTTTTATTTTATATCTTTTTTGTTTTTGTTTTTGTTTTGTTTTTTGAAAAATAGATATAATGATATATGTATATATATATATTTTTTTTATTTTATTTTTTATTTTTTTTATTTTGATTTTATTTCTATTTTTAGGTTAAAAATAAAGAAAGAAAATTAAAAAATTCTTCCAACCACACATCTTCCCCATGTTCTTATTTTTTCCCAAGTTTCTTACATCTCACCCCACTAACCCACTCTTCCACTCTCCTAAATCTATTCATGTTTTTCACTATATAAGAAACTATCATGAACTCATAAAAGGGACCCAAAAAGTTTGAGAGGAAGAAGAACCCAAAAAACACAAGAGAAAAAGAAAGGAGGAGAGACGTTTATTTTTAAAGGAATCTGGTAGATTTATCTAACAAATATAGAGATCCCACGATCACAGGTCAATTTTTTTTTTTTTATTATATATATATTTTTTTGTTAATTTTATTTGCCCACTCGATAGATCTTGCTTCTACGTATGTATGTTAATTGTGTGCATAATCGAATCTTTTTTATTATGTATGTTAATTTTTTTTATTAAATCATATCTATTTGATTATTATCTTTCTATTCGTTGCCTAATGGATTTTCTTTTAATTTTTAATTTTATCTTTTTCATCTTTTTACATGTTCAATCCAATGTTATCTGTTTTTTACTTATATAAAAAATAATTATTTATCATTTATTATCATTTAATTATTGGTTTATTTTAAATATATTTTATTTTTGTTTTGTTTTGTGTTTTTGTATGATATTTTATTTTATATCATTGTAAACTATGTAACTGTATGAGTGTGCAATAATGTTTATTCTTTTATTTATTTTATTCAGTCATTATTTTTTTATATATATTATGATTGGTTTATCATAATAATAAAATCAAATGACAATCATTTTAATATGTTTTCTTATGACATGTGATTTAATCATGAAATTTACATGTAACATGTTCTTAATTTTGAAATTCGACTTAACATATTGGTTTAATATTGTTAGGTTGATCACAATTGCATGTTCATAGAAATGATTATGTTATTCATTTGAATATTGATTAATTACAAGTCATTTGATATATTTATCTATATCACTTGTGTTATATCGATTGTTTTGTTGTCAAATATCTAGTTTAAAAATTTTAAGAATTTAATTGGTTTTTTTTTTTTTTTTTTTTTTTTTTTTTTTTTTTATATATATATATATATAGAAATCAGTCTTCTAATTGTGATTTATAATTGACATTATTATTATTTTTTTCTCTTAACTTCTTTTATAAGAAAAATTCAAAAATATTTCATTTGAGAATTTTATATTTTCATGTGTGAAGTATAAATTTCATCCTTAATTGATTTAATATATCTTAAATAAAATTTGTCAAATATTATTCTCTTGACAGTTCTGTCTAGGTTGGAGTTTTTAAGTATCCGTAGACAACACCCCTACCTGTGAGTTGACTTTAGAATCGAATTAGTCAAATTTTGTTCGGCTTTATTACTTTTTTGGATTTCTGAAATAAGAACCCTCCAATTGTTTTCAAATTATGTTTAAGTTTCAAAAATTGGATTTCTGAAATAAGAACTCTCCAATTACTTTTAAATTATTTTTAAGTTTCAAAATTGAAATTCTGAAATAAGAACTCTCCAATTACTTCCAAATTATTTTTAAATTTCACAATTGAATTTCTGAATTAAGAACCCTCCAATTGTTTTTAAAATTATTATTATTTTTAAAAAAAAACTTCATAATTGGATTTGTGAAATAAGAATCATCCAATTATTTTCAAATTATGTTTAAATTTCACAATTGTATTTCTGAAATGAGAACCCTTCAATTATTTTCAAATTTTTTTTTTTTAAAGATTTCAAAACGAATTTCTGAAATAAGAACACTTCGTTTTAAACTCTCAATCAAAGTTTTTTTTTTATTTATTTATTTTAAATTTTATAATTTATTTTAAATTAAATTTTGATTTAGGGTAAAAGTAGTGTTTCTTTTTTGGTTTCTTTTGAAATTCCAAAAATACATGACATTCTTTCAGATTTATTTTCATTTTAAAACAAACCTTTTTTTCAAGGAATTTATTAGTGTTTCTTTCTTGGATAATAATCTAAGAAATACATGAAATTTCCTAAAAAAATTCGATGATGGATCATTAGTTAACTTTTGTTTTCTAATGTTCTTGAGTGAGGAGTTTACTTTGAACTTCA
>JBBMEF010000022.1:13524318-13539621 GCA_037832685.1 Sicyos baderoa
TAGGGGTGCTAACACCTTTCCTACACTCAATCGACTCCCGAACCTTAAATCTGGTTTTGTAGACTATTTTTATTTTTTATGGGTGACCAATCACACCCGCTATATGATTGGTGGCAACTCTAAACCTTTCATCTCGGAAGAGACCCTTAGGAACGGAGATCGGCCGCTCCGCATCGCGATGACGTTGCGACAATAATAATAATAATAAAAAAACTTGATTTAGTTTTTTACTTAAAAATATGAAAATAGAAAGTAGATGATAAAAGAATAATATAAAAGAAACTCTTGAACTTAATTTTGAAAAACCCAAAACTCTTTTCATTTAAAAGAAAACATATATTTGCAAGTTTGATCTGAACAACCCTAACATGCATGTTGCCCTGATCTAAGTCAAATATAATACTCAAAATTGAAAGACTTTTTAAAATTTTAACAAAAACTTCAGACATGTTTACCTTGTACAAGTACACCTTAAAATGAAAATCCCAAAATGTACACCTCTAACAAATCTCTGATTTCATGCCCATAAACTGTGCTAAGGATAGTATAAAGAAATGACCAAATTAGAAAACCAGTTTTTATATCTGCTAAATCTTCAAGAGCCAAGAAGCACAACAACAAATCTAAGCATTCAATTATGCAACTTCAGGTTTCAGTTATGCATAATGTCCTTTAATCTTCTAGCCTCGACCAAAAAAAGAGAAATAGAACAATAAACTTATTTCCTATTTTCTCAACATCCATTGCCTTATATCCTCCCTAACGACGCCACCATGCGATCCTCTTACGTATTTCAGCCCCGAAGCATCAGGTGTGAGAATGCCGAAAATTCTATGTCGGGTCGTAGTCGTGGATGGCTTTGAAGACTCCTTCATCATGGGAATTGTAGGAAATTGTCTAGACAATATATTTGTTGATGAGGTAAATAGTTGTGTAGCAGATTTTGGATTCTTTGGGATCTGGCAGCTCTCTAGACAGAGGAGCTGGGAATTTGCTTTGGTATGTTCGTGATTGATTCGAATTTGAGCTGATGGTTTATATCTGTCGAGAAATCGTAGAATCCAGTTACCGAGATTCCGACCAACCTCGAAGTCTCTCTGTTGTATGTTCAGGTGTACCCTTCAGTGCTACATCAAATACAGTACGTCTGCAATAGAAAGGGCAACAGGCGTGGTTGTTGAATAAGAATATTTCACATAGCAGTGAGCATATCTAATGGATAATGAAAGTATCTTATTGATAAGAAACCAAGACATGAATCCGCTGCTTTTAAAATTCAAGGCGCACTAAAGCGTAATAACCTACTCTAGGATTTAGGCACAAGATGCAAAAAGTATGGTTTTTTTTTTGCTAAGGTACATTATATATAAGAACAATTATAAAAAAGAGATAGCATTATGAATGTGTTTATGACAACGGTTAGATTATTTTAAACGATGAACTATTATAAACGGAGAATGATTTAACATGGAGGTTATAATGAGCCCGTTTTAACTTTCTTTTAGATAGCAGGTTATTCTGACATGAATTATGATAACATGTGCTTGGAGTGTAGGTTAGTATAAGTTTGGATTATTGTAATAAATAGCTTTATTATAACATGTGACCAAGATACAGGTTGAGTTATTATAACCCAACCTAACTCACTCTTAAACGTAAGCCCAAACACTTCCAATGCAGTCACATACATATGCTCATTGTAGCCGAAGATAAAAGGCAATGAACATGGTTTTGACATCATCGTCACAACTATTTATAATAGAACCAGTGTGTTAAGGAAGGCCACATTATTTATGCTCCGGATATTCTGCCAGCAATGGAAACTATCAAGCTCTTACCACTAAGACATTCATTATGAACCATAAATCAATGTCAAAAGTAAATGCCATGGATCTAGCAGAATCCCTTCTGGCCGTTGGTGTTTTTGTTCAACAATTAATATGCTTTGAAATTTTGACCATTTGGTGAGTGTATATCAATTATCATATGACAGTTTTTCGATAGTTTTACCTGTCTAATACCCTACCAAATCTTGTTTTTTTTTTTCTTTACGGTAAAAAAGGGATGGAATTTACTTTATATATATATATACCTCTTAAAAAAAAAAAAAAAAACAATGCTTAGTTCCTAATATTCAGATGTTTTTTCAATTTAGTCTTTCAAATTTTAAGATTTTCAATTTAGGTACTTATTGTTGGCAAATATTTAAGCTTGTCTATTGATACTTTGCTAGCGTAATACTAAAGTTTATAAGCCCTCCTCCAAGTAATTTTGAAAAATGGTAATAGTAATACATAAAATACTAAATTGAAAATGTTTAAATCAGAGGGACTATATAGAAATATATTTTAAAGCATGTGCAAGATGAGAGAGGAGATTTGAACTTACATCTGATAGAGAGACACCTACACCAATGCTTATAAAAATGGTCAACCAACATCCCTCCAAAGAAGAACAAAATTTTGTATAAGAAAATTCCAACCACATAATAAATAAATCTCTTAAACTTCATAAACTAGCCTAGAGAACTGCAATGATACAACAACAACAACATAACATAGTAGAAAGAGCAGAATTTGTTCTCAATATGGAAAAACCTGCTGTTTTTGTATTCTGTCAAATGAAGATATCTTATGCAATCAAGTCCCACAACTAATTGAAAAATCTACTCTCTATATTTTTACCCTAAAATATAATCAGCACCATGCCAGAAATGAAGGGGAAGTACACATTACAACTACAAGAACTTTCAGACATAGATATATCAACAATTCAGAGAATCAGACCTTGAGCTGGTTCGGGTTTGGGACGTTGTTGAGGCTCGGGGGGTGCTGATGCTGCTTTAGGGGATTCCGAGAGATGAACCGTAGCAAAATCTTCAACCGTCTTCTTTCTCTGTTCTTCTTCGGACACCACAACCTTCTCTTTTGTTTTCTGACCAACTTCTCCAGCTGCCTTGGCTACCCTACTGAAAGTATCAGCAACCCAGCTAGTCCCGCTCACTACAATTCGGTTTTTCATAATGGCAGATCCAGCATTGCTGACTTTTTCCTCTGCAACTGCAAATGCTGATTTAGTCTTCTCCGAAACCTGAAACTTCTGGTCAACTTCTCGAACTTTGCTGCTCACCAATGATGTGCCAGCACTAATTTTCTCGGTTAACCCAACTTTTTTATCGAATGTAGCAACTTTGATTGAGGCCGTAGAAGATAACTGGTGTTTCTCATCAAATGCCTTTGCCGAGTTTACTGCCTCTTTACCCAAGAGAACTCCCTTGGCAAGTATACCACTAACTACATCCTCGGCTTTCTGAAAGGCGGATTCAGTAGTACCAGGTGCTTTAGCTCCTGGGGCCTACAACAAATAAACTGGTCAACTAAGAGAAAACATATAAGTGACATAAAGGTTCACACACAAAACTAAAGCAAGAAAGGAGAAAACACTCCCAAGAATCTTACAGGGGGCAGTGCAGTAGCTTCAGGAGGGAGCTCATACTCGGGACACAGAGTGATGGTGACAGAAAGATCCACTATCGTTGCTCCCTGACAAAAAGTTGAGATCCATTAATCTAACCAGCTCAGGTGATAAAAATATTGCTGATTCTCGTTAGCTAATGTGTTATAACAAGTTTTTTTTTTTTTTTTTGAATAAGTGTTATAACAAGTTTTGAGTGTACAGGAAAATATAGATAACAAAATACATCCTACTGACAAATTTGATCGACGTAGAACAAACTTCCAGCTAAGATCTACCTCTTAAACTATCAAATAACAGAAGAGAAATCCAGCCTAAATTTGACCTCCTACTATTATCACCAAAGGTCACATCACGTCCTCCTTTACACCATATAAGTCATTAAGGGGCAAAACGCTCCCCCAGGTCATGAATCATGATCGTAAAATGAAAACAAGATCCTTTTTTTTTAATGAAAAATCAATGAAGGTGGATATGATGTAAGAAAGTAGAAGATGAAATGTAAAGGCCTTTACTAATTTCTTCATAGAAATAAAGACCAGGTTAAAGCATCATCCTCTCCCTGTGCCCCCACTTATAAGTTATAACAGCCAAGTACACCAGTGAGGTATAAAACCATATTGCCAACCACCATACTTTGACTAACAACCCCACTAATAATTGAATCTTCAAGAGTTATATTTTAAATGCCAATGGGATATAAAACTTCTATTTACCTATTTTATAGGAAGGGAATACACCTTTTATAATTGCTATGAACTATAGACATTGCCTATAAAGTGAACTTACAGACAGAAGCATGGCAGTCTCTGCTCCTTGTGCATCCTTGAAGGTCACATAAGCAATTTGAGACCGCTCACTTTCACTATACAAAAACAAAAACTCGGTATTCTATTTACATAAAATTAAATGAAAAAAATAGATAAATCACAAACTGAATTAAAAATCGTACACAAACCTCTGCATTTCCAGATATTCAATGTCACCAGAAAATGAAAAGAACTCCTTGATATCTCGTTCAGATGCTCCCAAGGAGACATTGCTGACTTTAATAGTCTTAACCTGCATACATAATTTAAAAGTTTCTATTATATGCGAAACAAGCACTTCCGCGCATCTCGACTATTATCACGGACATAGCCACAGACCCTACAACATTTGGAAACGGTAGGAAACTAATTCCTACATAAGCAGCCAATATGTATTAAACCCTTCACTCCCACTATTCTCAAAACAAATTGCATAAATTCATTGCTACAACTGAGCCGTGATGTCCAAAAGGCTGAAAGAATGAAAACCCAGAAGGAAAATTCCATTGGTGCAACGGAGTAAACGACGAAAATCAACAAGCCAAAGAGATATAATGATCCAAATGCGCGAGATATAAATTACAGACATAACATAACGCTCCATATTCAGTGTGAGGAACGAACATAGCACAAACTCACAATACATTTCATCAATCAAAACATAGAAATAGACTCATTTACTTGAAAACTAATCTTGATTCTTACACAAACACAAAACCCCTAAATGGGAAAGTCAAACCGAAACGCAAACCACAAGAGATCTAATTCGCTTCGCCGAATATTTCAGCAATTCGTCATAACCCGAATCAAAAACCTCAAGTCACTGCTTCAAGTCTAACCTACAGAAATCTTGACCTAACCATTTCTCACCTCCGAATCCCAATCTTCAAACACAACGAAAAGAAGAAGGAAATTTCAGGAAGCAACTAACCGACATCGCAGGAAATGACGAAGATAAGGTCGCCGGAACGGGGCGGAATCGACCGACGATCACCGGAAAACGGAAACCTCGACGAATCTGAAATGAGATTTTGATTTCGAATTTGAGATTCTGTTGAAAGAAAAACAGCTATGGCACGAACAAGCCAGGCTTGGTTTTTGATGGGATATTTATAGTATCGAGATTTTTTCGTTCAAGGGACGTTTACTACACGCGTCAAATTTATCTACGCGGATTCGGAACGGGGCGTTAACGGAACGGGGGAATTTCCATAACGGGACGGCTTTCTGCACGGAAACTGTGACAGGGACACGTTATACGTTAAGGGCACGTTTGACTCATAAACAAAGGAGAAGTTGGGAAGGGATAGTTCCACAATTTTATTTAAATATTTAAATATTAAAAAACTACTAAATATCTATTTTTTATTTAAATAAAAATTTTAACAGTTCTCTTTCCATCACACCAAACATAATTTTATTATTAAAAATTATTAAATATAATTTTTTTTATTGTTTTAACCATCTTCTTTCCATCACATCAAACATAATTATCTTTCTCCCAAAAATAAACTTATTTTCTTTATCTTCTCTTCTTATTCCAACTCAGCTCAACCCAACTCAATTTAACTCAACCCTTCAAAGCCAAACATGCCCTAAGTCTTCAACCTCATAATGAAATTACCAAAATAGGAGTTCATTTTTTTTTTTAACTCCGCGTACAATATATGAAATTATTCTTAAAAAATAAAAGAAAAAAAAATACAGTATATAAAATTACGTAAAATTATTACCAAAAATATGAAATTACCAAAATACGAAATTACGTTGCAAATGCTTTTTAAACTTTTTTTTAAAAAAAATAAATGCTTTTTAAACTGCAATATTTTAGTTTTTTTCGTAAAATTATTGAAAAATTATAATATAATTTCAGATTTTATAAAATATTTTTAGAAAAATACATTTTTAGTCCCCAATTTTTTTGTTCAAGATTTATTTTGGTTCTTTTATTTTAAAATCATACTTTGAGCCATAATATTTTAATAATATTTAATTTTAGTCCTGATATGGTCTATTAGATATATAATTTAATGCTTATTTGGACGATGATTAAGTTAATTTTAAACAAGAAAATTGTATTAAATAATCTAATTTTACAAAATAATTATAAATCTAGGCAAATTTAAAAATATTTAGCATTCATAGTCAAATATACGATATAAATAATATTCATCAGATTGTATTGTATATTAGTTATTTATAAAAAGTATTACGTTATACCGTATATTTGATTATGGTTGCTGAATTTTTTCAAATTTGCCTAGTGTTGTAAATATTTTATCAATTTGTCTATACCTGCAAAACTCCCCATTTAAATATAATAAATTGATTAATTATTTTTATGATACTTACATAAATGTAATTTTTAAAAGAAAACCATTATAATTGAAATAAGTTGCTTGTATTTTTAAAAGAAATAAATATGATAATTTTTATCTTCTAAAATTTAAATTAAAATAAGTGTAAGATTCATTTTTCTTCTATCATTTTTTTCATTAGTTCAACAAATCCAGCAAAAAATAAAAAATATATCAATCTATTTATTTTAAATGCTTTTATTTAATTTAAATTTTGATTTGTTTTCAATTTGTTTTTTTTAATTTTGATTTCGAGCAAATAAATTTAAATTTTCATTTCTTTAAAATGATATATTTATTTATTTATTTTAACACCAAAGTAAACATAATAGTGATTTCGTCGAATGTGCCTAAAGTTGGTCAAAATATTTGAAGATGTACAAATATGAAATATAACAACATATTAAAATAAAATATTTTAGTTCAACTATACCTCTGTAAAGGTTATTGGTGGAAGATATTGACTCTAATCAATAGCGTAAATTCAACCCCTCTATTTAATAAGGTATTAATTTTAATTAAATTGGTTTAATTAATATTGTTGGGTCATCTGGACGACGGTTTAATCAGATCTAAAAAGTGGTTTTTGTTATTCAGTTGTACGATTTTAAGTTAATTAAAATATGTTTTAATTAATTAAGTTGCTACATCATACCCTAGCCGCATTCAATCACAAGTTATTGATCGAAATCAGCGACTCCTCTCTGGCTCTCTCTCAAATTCTTTCCAAATTCCAGAATTTTCCATCCCCAATTCGTAGTTTTTGGTTTTGTTGCATCCCGAGATTGGAATTGTAGCATTCAAGTAAAAATTGTTGTTTTTGGTTGGAGAATCGTGCCTCAGATAATCCTGAATAGCTTTGGAAATCAATGAATCAAAGTTAGAAATGGTTAGTTTATTTTATTATTTGATTTAATTTTGTTATGAAATCGAAATCGGGTTGCGAATCGCGTACGTTTGGTAAGAACAGGGGTTTATGGGTGAATTTCTACCGTAGGAATCGAACCTGAGGGTCGCGTCCAGACCTAGAACTCGAACCAAGGTCTGAACCGTGCGCAACCAGCAGATCCGCCCGAGCCTAGCACTGAAGCAGCAGAGACGCACGATCGCGTCCGAACCGGGAGGTACAAGCCGCACGCGTCGCCGAGCCTCCAGCCGAAGCGCGTCCGCCCTTCGATCCATCCGAGTCGGACACCGAGCCTACACAGCCGTGCGATCATCTCGTGCCACCAACCGAGCCTCGCGCACACTTCGAGCCTCGATCCGAAGCTCCTCGGCCGTTATATCCAACCGAGCCTGTTGTCCGCGCCTCTGCTTGCGGACGCGTGTCCCGAGCCTGATCCGAGGCTGCTGCCGCCGCCGCTGTTGACCGTTGACCAAAAAATCTAGAATCTCTAGTTTGGGTAATTTCGATGCCCTGAGTCCATTTTTTGTAGTTTCAGGTGCTGATTCTAACTTGTTTGCGTGTTATAGGTCCCGAAAGTTCTTAAAGGCTTAGGAGTAGCTAATCTTTGTTAGGTTGTGGAATCCTTGGGAGTTCGACCAAGGTAAGGGTGAAATTCATAAAAGTGTTTTTTTTTTTTTGCAATCATACCATGTCATGTTATGACTATATTATGGTGTATGTGTTTGGAATTGATCTGTTGGATGATTTCGTTGTAGGTGTTGATAATGCACAAAACCTTAATGGTTATCGACTTAGAATTTACTGTTAAGAATGATATTGCTCTAAGGGGTTTCATGTCCAATATCTTTTCAGGGATTTGTACTCATTATCTATGAGGGGTTTTGTGCCCAATGTATATTGAGGGGTTTAGTGCCCATTACTGTTTGGGGTATTGTGCCCAAGTTGTATGATGTTTATGAGGGGTTGAGTGCCCACTAATGTATAATAGGGGTCTGCACCCAAAACGTGCTTATTGTATTCTAGTCAATATCTAGTGGGGACCCAGCTGAGTTTAAGAACTCACCCCCTCTGTTTTCTTTTCTGTGGTGTGTCCGCAGGTACCCACGTGATGTATCGGGGTGGCTGATTGACGTTGAGACGATTATGGGATGAGTTTTCGTTGTTATCGAGTCTTAGCCATTTTCTACTTCCGAATACACTGTTGTTCAGATTTTAGAGTTACTATTTAAGTTGGCTTATTTCATTTTACTTATTTTCAAGGGTACCCTAATAACTATTGTTACCTTTACTATCTCATTAGACCTTTAAACTCTTGCATAATTTATTTTGAAATAAAGTTGAATTGTTTTGAATGGTTGGTTGTAGTTATGTTTTTTACGTTTTGAAACATGCGTTAAGGGTAAAGAACTAGGCTGAGACCCTAGTTTCGGGTCGGGTCTTTACAAATAGTCATAGATTTTGATAGATGAGAAATTTAGTTTAGTTTAATAAATAAATTAATATATTATATATATTAATATATTAATATTTATTAGATTGTGATTGAGATTGTGGGTTGAGTCCAAGTTATGTCTTTGAATAATGAATATTTTTCAAATTCAAAAAAAAAGAAAACAATAACATAAAATTGTTAGAGTCCACCCTCCAACACTCTTTGACCTAGCCTCAGCAAGAGAGTTCTCTCACTTCCCTCCGGTTGTTATTCAATGTGAGTATTTTAGTTTTACAACAAACAATTATTATCGCCAATATGAGCAGTTGCTCAGCGGCATTAGTGTATAACCAATGACTTACAGGTCATGAGTACTGTTCACACGAGATTTCCGGAGAAATGTTGATTCGTGGAGTTGAACTTGTATTTCGTTGAGATGAGTTTGCGAAAGTGGTTCAAGGTCTATGCTTGATCCTCTGATTCGTTCTCTCTGAATGTTTGTTCTTGATTTGAAAAGCATGATGATCGTTCTTCGTATTTGGGCTGCTTGATCCTTGGAAATTTGGAGAGTCTTTGATTTGGTGGAATTCTCTTTGGAGCTTCAAATTTCTGATCCCTTCAAATGAATGAGAGCTCTTCTATTTATAGAGCTTATATGGACCGTGGGCTTGGGCTTTGATGGGCTTGACCCCCTTTGAATTGGACTTTTGTGTTCGGTTCACTAAACAAATTTGAGTTTGGTTTAATTTTGACCCAAATTTGATGTAAACCAAATTTTGGCCCTAATTTAATTTTGGGAAATATTGTCCCAAAATCAAATTTAATTTTGTCATTAAAGTTTTGGCTAATGACGTGGCAATCTATGGTTGATCGAAATTTCTCAGTAAAAAATGCCCACTTTTCGAGGTTTGTGCACTAACATGCGTGGATAAATCTCAAAAAAGATAATCTTGAGTCGAAACATAAGCTTTCTTTTTAACTTTTAACTTCGTCTCTAGGAAACATCAATTTAATCGGTAAGGTTTGAATTTAAGTCATAATTCCGATTGTTTTTCTTGACATATTTTCTCCATGCAAATCAATCAAATTATGAAATTTGGTCAAAATTATGATTTTCTATATTTAGTTTGGAAAGATAGAAATTTGAGTAGAATATATGCACTACTTAATTTCCTATCGGCTTTATGACAATGTCAAAATTTCGACCCAACTTTGTATGTATTTGAATGAGCGAACTTTAGATCATACCTATACCAAAAATAAAATTCAAATTCTATGAATTTAGATAAAATTAATTTTAGCGAGGTTGGAATTGAAGTAAGATTTAAGTTATACCCAATTATTTTGAACGAATCATACTTAAATTGGAGTAAAATGTGAACTTTGAATTTTGAATCCAACTTAAAGAAAAATTGAAGTTATAGTCATTTTACTTGACTTGATGACTTCGAACTTATTGATTGCCCCCATAATTTTGATTCGGCAATGACTTCATCCAAATTTGAAATTCTAAGTTGTCCAACTTAAAATTCTAGAAGTGGAACCAATGATAAAATTGTCTTGTATCAACCTGAGACTTTGTTTTGGTTGAACAAAAATATTGGCACAAGTGTGAATCCATTTGAATTTCATGTCAATCAATTTCATGGATTAAAATTCAAATTTTAATTCATTTCAATAAGATTTTTCTTTTTAATTGACTTCAACCTCAAACGAATGATTTTACTTATGAAGTCAACACTTATATTTTCTCCCAAAATGTGGCACATAATAACACATAATATATATATATATATATATATATATATATATATATATATAAATCTTTATTCTACATAAAAGAGTTTGCACTTTTTTTTTAAATCTTGAAATAAACTGTTAGGATTTTGGCTAAATATTAGGAAGAAGATTTTCTACATCGGAAAGATTCAAGGAATCGGAAAGGTTCAAGGAATCCAAAAGGTTCAAGGAATCCTAATGGTTCAAGGAATCAGAAAGCTAAAAGGAAGTGGTGTGCTCCAAGCACTATAAAAGGAGCAACATGCTTTGGTTTCAAAGCATCTCAGTCAGAAGCACTTTAAGCTGGGTATACTGACTCTAGTTAAATTCCTTTTGTATTCTATAGTAGAGAGTGGGGCAAATGGTGTGAGTAGTATAAGCTTTGAAGAGAGTGTTTATGTGATTGGGGTCGAGAAAGAATTCTATGTGATTGTAAATTTTTTTCATATAGTGGAAGTTCTTTCTGTTTGTGGTTTTTTCTCCGATTTGGGAGTTTTTCCACGTAAATCTTTGTGTTATCTTTTCTTGTTGTTTCCTTTTAAATTCTCAGTTATTTTCTGTTTATTCCTGCGGTAATTAGGGAAGGTTTTTCCCAACAAGTGGTATCAGAGCTTTAGGTTTGTAGGTTTCGAGTTTCGGAGTATACTTTGTGGTTGCAGCTTTGTCTGAGCTTCCACATCATAAAAGAATTCTTGAAACGACTACAGCTGGGAGATTTGCTAGGATTGAAGCAGAGATGTCAACCTTTATGAGTTTGGTGAAGATTGACGTGGAGAAATTTGATGAAAGGATGATCGTCGGCTTGTGAAAAGTGCAAGATCGAGATGTGTGGATACAATATCGATTACACAAGGATTTGAAAAGAAGACCAAGATGGGATGCTTCTGAAATAAAAAGATCAACCGGTGATGATGATCCAGTAAAGTTCCATGGTGGTTCCAGAACAGGTTCTAAGAAGTCAAGTAATCAAGGAAAGAAGAAAGACTTTGTGAAGAAAGGATGTTGGGAATACAGACAGACTGGTCACATGAAAGAGAATTATCCTAACAGAGCAAGTTCGTCAAAGGGCTCGGGTTTGGATGCTGACGTGGTCTCTCTTGCTAGAGGAGACGGTGACTTCCTCAAAAGAAGGGAAAAAAATCATCCTTATAGTATGTCCGCTTTGCCATTGTAGAGGATGTGATGTAAGCGGTTCCACAAGTTTGCACATGGGCATTGACTTGTAGTTATGCAAGGTGTGTGGTGGAAGTTATGTCGGTGGCTGAAGAACTTTCAGGTAAGCCAAGTAGGTGGAAGTTGCACCATAATTTTCAGCAAGGTGTATCGACATGTGACGAAGAAGAAAAATCTTGGAATACGAGATTTCAAGTGTTATACTTTTTATGGTGGAGTATGTTATAATTCTTAGAGTTGAGAATTATGATTGTTGGCGAAGATAATGTTGTAGCAGAAGATGTGGATTCTTCAAATATCTCGCCAAAGTGGAATTTGTTAGGATTTTGGCTAAATACTAGGAAGAAGATTTTCTACATCGGAAAGATTCAAGGAATCGGAAAGGTTCAAGGAATCCAAAAGGTTCCAGGAATTCTAATGGTTCAAGAAATCGGAAAGGTAACAGGAAGTGGTATGCTCCAAGGACTATAAAAGGAGCAACATGCTTTGGTTTCAAAGCATCTCAGTCAGAAGCACTTTAAGATGGGTATACTGACTCTAGTTAAATTTCTTTTGTATTCTCTCGTAGAGACTGTGACAAATGGTGTGAGTAGTATAAGTTTTGAAGAGAGTGTTTATGTGAAGTGGGGCCGGGGAGAGAATTTTGTGTGATTGTAACAATTTATCATATAGTGGAAGTTCTTTATGTCCGTGGTTTTTTTCTCCGAGTTTTTCCTCGTAAATCTTTGTGTTCTCTATTTTGTTGATTCCTTTTGATTTCTCAATTATTTCGGCTTATTCATGCGGTAATTAGGGAAGGTTTTTCCCAACAGTAACACACTTACGAAAGGCCCAAAATAAGGAGAGAAGCTTAAAAAGGGGCTCAGAAAGGGCCGGTAGGGAGCGAAGAAGGGTCGAGGCCGCGTATCCAATCCTCGGAAGGAGGGTCAGACATGCGGCTGACCCGGGGTCGGACGCATATCCGAGCCCCCATAGGAACAAAATTGTTGGAGATCTGGGACAAGCGACGGTGGATTCCGGCTATTGTTCTTCCTTTGGCGTCATCTCCGGGGAAAGAAACATGGGAAACAAAGCGAAATCGGTAGTGGAATGTGAGATCTGAGTCGATCTCTCAAAACCTTTCAAGATTTTCTCTATCTATTACCGGCAGAAGAATTTTCCAACGTCAGTGACAAACCGCCGGTGACCTCTCGGCTGTCGCCGATGGCTAACATCCGGCATCCACTTTCCATTGATTATCACTATTTATTTATTTTAAAAAAAAAAAATTAACAAAATTAAAAAACCCCAAATCTTCGACAAGAAGAACAATCCAAATTATAGAAGCATTGAATTCGAAAATTCATGAGAAAACAAGGTGGAGAAAAATAGATACTTGTGTTAATTTTGTTCATGTTGTTCTGGTTGATTGTTTTTTAAAAATAATTATTTTTGAATTAATTTCGATTTATCACCTTATTCCATTTTGGTATTTAGACTTTCAAAAGTTCAATTTAGTCCCCAAATTTTGCAAAAAGCTTAAAAATAGTCATTGAGTTAAAAAAAAGATAACCATAGTTAAAATTGGGATGAGTTGGCAAAAAAATAATAATAAAATATTCTAAATAATTTTGGTGGAGTTTATTTTTTTTTTTCCTTTTTACCTTCTCCATATTCCTTCTTTCACCCATTTGTCCTCTTCTTTTCAAATTAAACTCAACAACTCCAAACGCTATTAAGTACCATTGCACACTAAAAGTGAGTTTCAATCGCAGGTGGGTTTATGAATTGTGGCGGTGGATTGACCGCCATTTCCGATGTAAAAAACCAAGCCTAAACTTAGATACCCAAAATCCTGATTCAATAACTCATACTCAATTACCCGCTTTCAATCAAACTCATTCGATTGTCAAATTTCTTGAGATAATCATATTTCAAATAACTCTATCATACCAAACTCATTTTTAGTGTGCAATGGTACTTGTTGAGTTTAATTTGAAATGAAGAGAAAAAATGGGTAAAAGAAGGAAGATGAGGAAGAAGGTGAAAAGGAAAAAAATTAAATCTACCAAAATTATTTGGAATATTTTATTATTATTTTCTTGCCAATTCATCCAAGTTTTAACTATGATTTTTTTTTTTTGTAACCCAAAAGACTATTTTTAAGCTTTTTGCAAAGTTTGGGGACTAAAATTATACTTTTGAAAGTCTAGGGACCAAAATAGAACCAATTGATAGTTGAGGGACCAAAATAATATTTTAACCAAATATATTTTAAGTTTTTTATTTTTATAAACAAAATTCATGTAATCATCACAACAACCACATTATCAATGAATTGATTTTAAATTTGACTTTATTATTATTCTATTCAACATTCCGTTATTTCAAAGATTAAAATGAACTATTATTAAAATGTAAATGATAAAAAATGTTTGATTTTGAAATCTAGACTAAAATTAAATTTTAATCAAAAGGCAAAGATTAAAAATATAGTTTTCCCAATATATTAATATTGTGAAGCCGCCACAATTGACATACAATTATTAGCATCCATGTTATGAGGAGGTCAATTTTTTTTATCCAAATGAGGAAATGACGTGCGGCTTAGGGCACCTTTGTCCACTCCCATAACTCCAAAAATCTATTGTATGCTGTCAAATCTTTTTTAAAATAATATAATGCCCATCAGATTTGAACAATCAATAATTATGCAGCTCCAGCTCCACTTTTATGACAAATTTGAAATCAAGCTAAAATAAAATATCCACGATATAAATTTAAAATCCTTTCTTTTTTTTTATAAAAAATCATTATTTCAGCTATAACAATAAAAAAACCATTTAAATCTTATAGAAAGTATTGATTGCTATTTCTATTTGAATGATTAAAATAAACCTACTTATAGAAAAATGTCGAACACTTTCATCCATTTTGACTCGATTTCCTTACAATTTTTTTTAAGTTGAATTCTTTTATTTAATATTGTGGTTCAATGTTTTGAAAATTTTAAGTCTTTTTTTGGAACTAGTGTTAAGTTTTTATATTGTTTTTATTAGAGTATTTTCATGAACTAGGCTAAATTAGAGAAGTTTATTAAATAGTATGAAATTCCACCCAAAAACAATTGATAATGAAAGGAATAATTCATATCTTTATCGAACAAAATTCTCCTCTAGCCATCATCTGCTAATTGAGCTACAAATGAAGCTTGCCACAAGACCGCCTCCACGCATCGCGGGTTGCTCTAATGTTACTATAATTATTAATATTAGTGCTTTGTAATTGTATCCTTTGCGCCCGCCAATAAATTTTAATTCATTCGATGCAAGTCTATGTTATTATTAACTTATTATTGACCAGGGAAATTAAACTTTAAAAGTCATAAAAGGG